>MU693496.1:3732-25414 GCA_026770625.1 Nicotiana glauca
GGGGAACACATTTGATACCTAAGGCATTTTTCAGCCGTGACTATTCTTCTTCTTCTTCCAAAATACCAAAACTCCATGAACGACCCCTAACAAAACCCAAACGACCACCAGTTCGTCGCCTAAACCAGCCCCCCCCCATCTTCATCTCCTTCCCTTTATCATAACGCAGCCACTGCTGCCCACAACTTCCTCCATCGAAGACCCTCGTAACTCCATCGAAGAACGCCCAGTTCACTGGAAAAATGAGCAGCAGTAGCCGAGTCTCAGTCGAGTTCAAATTCTATTAAAGTCCGTTAAATTCTGTTCGACATTCCGGTGCTGCTATGTTTTTATGTTCGAGTATGCAGCTGTTAGTCTAACGTCGAAAAAGTGTTGTGAATGAAGCTGTGTTTCATCGGAAGTTCAGGTTCATATTTTTTGATTAAGTATTTATAAGTTGTGTTACTTATAATCATGTCTGAGAGTGTTAGGTCTTAAGCTCATACTTAGTATGCTTTGGTGCAATTATTTTGGTTCCATTTACTGATGCTTGGAGTGCTTCTGTTTTGTTGGCTTCTTATCGTACTGTCCCAAGTTATAGTATAGTTTTAGATTAAATACTTTACTTATAAATTATTCCAATTTATAGTATTTAGTGCAATTTATTTGCTTTCATGCAACTGATCGAATTCGGTTCTCGGATTACTCATACTTGGATTGTTTCCATTTTTCTGGTTTCTTATACTATTTTAATTGTTCCAAGTTATAGTACAGTGGTTTTAAGAATGAAATATCTGTTTGGAGCTGGAAATCCAATTCATTTTTGTTTCCTGTAATTTCCCTGGCTATTAGCGATTGCTTGTTCAAGCTGTTGTTAAGCAGCCTTCTCGTGGATCCAAAGATTATAACTACCTGTTTCCAAACGCTTTGCTTTAAGAAGTTAAATTTTATAATTAATGGCCTCACAATAATTCTATAACTCGTGGCACTCAAAATTTTAAGTTCAAACATCCTTTGAAATTAGAATTGAGGTGCACCAAGCCCAACCAAAAAATGACAATTGTATGGCCCTCATCTTATTTAATCCTGAATTGATCCTTAGATTCCGAGGCGTGCCATTTATCAAATTCCATGGCCCTTGCAAAGTGGAAACGCGTAGTAACTTTAGGCGCGTTAGTTTAATAATATTAACTTACTAATACGGGTGTGCATTTCATGCGACCCAAATCCAAATCCAAAAATGTCGAATAAGATTGTGTCGAGGATCCGAGTGCATTTCATGTGATGTGATCTGAAAACACGTTCTTAAACGACGTTCATTTTCTTAAATAAAAATAATAATTGACAAAAAGCGGTAAATAACTTTAAAATTGCACTATAGGTTGAGCGACCGTGCTAGAACCACGGAACTCGGGTACTCGGATTTCTGGTTCGCGACTGTTAAACAGAGTCAAACCCTTTCTCGATTCGGGATTTAAACCGGTGACATGGGACACCATAAATCTCTCAAGTGGCGACTCTGAATCTTAAATAAAAATGAATCCCGTTTCGATTGTCCTTAAATTGGAAAAAACTTCTTTCTTACTATATCTCCTCCAGGAGTGTAGTAAAGCGGTAAAAAGGAGGTGTGACAATGGTTTGCTTTACGTGATTTCTTACTGCTCAGTTATTATTTACCTTTATTACTTACTGAGTTGGAGTACTCACTTTACTCCATGAACCTCGTGCGTAGATGCAGGTATCTATTCACTCGGTAGCGGGTTTGGGCCGATCAGAGGTAGAGCTATATGAGTTAAAGAGGTGACTGCCAGCGTTCGCAACACCATTTTTCTCTTTTTGTTCGTTATTCCGGTTTTGTATATAATAGACCTTGTACTGGATTTACTTTCTGATAGATGTCCGTGACTTGTGACCACCCGATTACGGTTGTGTTGGGTTGTAATTTCATTAATTAATATTATTAAGTCATATTTTGCTTCTCATTTATGCTTAACTAATTTCGAAAGAGATGAGTTGGTTTAGTCAACTGGCCTTGTCTTCAAGAGAGGTACCATCACGAACAGCGCGGGGGTTGGGTCGTGACAAGTTGGTATCAGAGCCTAGGTTACTAAGTATCATGAGTCATGAGCACGTTTAGTAGAGTCTCGCGGATCGGTACGGAGACGTCTGTATTTATCCTCGAGAGGCTGCAGAACTTCTAGGAAAACTTCTCATTCTTGAATTCTTATCATGCGTCTTTAACTCAGCTTGAAAAGAAACTCTTGAAATTCCTTCCACGCGTTTGTATGCGCACGGGAGCGCTCAGTATCAGATGTGCCTTGATGGCTTGTGATTCCCCGATCGAGGGGCAAAATATGACCTCTATGAGTTTGATGTTAGGCCAGTCTGGAGGACTTGAGGCTGGATCTTTGCTTATGGCTTGAGCACCGAGGTGCTGATTGTGTGAGTAAGTGTTTTGAACTTATATGTTCGGCAGTGTCCCAATTAGTGGAAGTGACGATTGAATAGCCATGTGATAAGTATGTTACTACTGCGGGATGTATCTTTGTAACTTAAAAGTGACGAGAAAGGTCTACGGGATGATAGATGAACTATTAAGTTTATGATTTCCATTGTGATTGGATATGTAGCTCCGAGTTATGGGCGTATGAAGGATCTTTTCATATTTTCCGGTCGTGGGTGAAATAAATTTCATGTTGCGGTATGAGTTCAGACTCAGGAAGACTAAGTGGCTGTGTAATGTGTATAACGATGGAAGGTATACGGAAATGTTATATTGAGGCAAAGCGAATGGGTTATCTCATATGGAGTGTTTTGAAGTGGTGTGATCCTTATGTGTGTGTTAGAAGATCTCATGTGTAATTGAAGGGTACGTGTTGAAATTTGAAATTTTGGGTCGTTTAAGAGAGTGGTCTTAACTATTGCTAGATTTGCTAAAGATTTAAAGTACTAGATGATTTGCGCTTACACAAGCTTACAAAGAGTTTGAGTTTAATCTTACTATGGTATTATGGCATCAATAGAGTAAAGGTGTTATGAGTTATTGAGTGTATCTTGATCTATGACTTCGAGCCAAGTGGGGGAGTCTGCTATGAGCAGTTGATTGCACGTTAGGTGCTATGTTGGTTCCAATTTGGGGCATGCAAGTGAATTAGCTATGGCTGGAGTAAAGGAAAATTTGGACAAAGGTTATACTATGCTTCATAGGGTATGGGAATCACGGAATGTCTAGAGTGTTGTTGGTAAAGAATGCTCGGCGCATAGAGCAAGAAGTTGCTTGGTTGTATTGGGATGAGGGTTTCATTTTGCGGTATCGGAGCGCCAATGAGGCATGGGTGGTTCTGTTCATTAGGTCAGGTAAATTGTAGTTGAATAAGAGTGAATAACTCTTGAGAATGGTTCTAATGTGTTCAAGATTCTGTAGGGAACAATCGGGTATCTTAAGGTTATGTATGTGGTTAAAGACTGTGTTTTCATTGGAAAAAGGGTCAAGAGTTGTGTCATTTTTATGTTAATTATAGGGTCCTATGTATCAATATCTGGAAGGTAAAGGTAATGAATTTAGATTCGCGGGAAGTTCTTCAGAGTAAAGTATTCTGGAATGTGGTGTTTCTAGGTATATTTGAGAGAGTATTCAGCGGCTTATGGGTCTTAGACAGTGTGGTCCTTTGCTTGGGTCTCATGTAGTAAGCCTGGGTTGAGAGATTGTGGTACTACAACAAGAGGGGATATCAAGTTGGAATTGAATCCGAGGGAAATCTAGATGAATGAAGTAGCTTGATGGTAGAACGAATCGGTATGGTAAGGATATGATTATTTCTACGTGTGTGTTCGAGGTAATGAGCCCTTACAAGTATTTTGCAGCAATGGTCTTGGGTTTTGATGGCATGCTAGCTTGGTCGAGTTAGAAAGATTCCGTCCGGGCAGTTTAATTTATGAAAACAAAATTGAGAGAGTTCTTGTTGATTTCTACTATGGTTGAAGAGGTGTATCTTCTACGAATATAAGAGGCATGAGAAGTGTAATGATTTTTTTTCTAGATGAGATCAATGGAAGTTCTGGACTAGTTGAATGCATAGATGTATGTGGCTTGGGAGGGAGATAAAAGTTTTCCTATTATCATTGGATGGTACGGTATATGCGGTGTGTTGTGAAGGATCGAGATTTGCATGTATGAGGTTTCAGTTCAATTCTAGAAGAAAGTTCATAAACTCTTAGACAACGGGTAGCCTCAAATAATCAGGAAAAATGGTACTGCTAATTGGAAGTGATTTGACGAGATTATATGTCTTAGAAAAAGGGTAATGTCATTAAACTAACAATGTTTAGATAGTATTGTGGCACTTTCTTGTTGGATCGATTATTGATATTCGAGTTTGCTTGATGGCATAGAAGAATTTTCGAATATCTTTCGTGGAATGAATGGATACCTGAGGTGTTGTATGTATGCAAACGGCAGAATTTGGGATCAGGTAGGGTGACCTATGTGCTACACAGAATTGGAGGCCGGAAGTTCTCATATTCAAGCTATGTTGCGATTCTAGATCGTGTGTATCGGCATTGTGTAGTGACTGCCGAGATTTGAGGGCCCGAGTGAATCTTTCTTTGCTGTGTATGTTAGATTTTAGATATGATATTGGGGTGTTTCTGTGTTGTGTTATTCTGGGCTATTGCAGTGAGATGGCGTTGTTGGCTGTGTTGGGAGTACCACGGACTTAGTGGTGATGTTCGACGGATTGTGTCCTATTGGGATTTTTAGCTTTTGAAGACCCAGCGGGTGGCTGGGAAGGATTTGTCTCCTTTATTTGGGCTCTTATGGTGAGTGGTCTATCTGGAGTTGGCTTGGTTGGCTCCGAATGGCATTCTTGAGGGAGGAATTGATTCAACCGTTATTGAGCTTATCAGTGATCGGTGGAGATCTATGAGTTACCTTTCTGTGGCGAGATGTTATGGTTTGTTGGTTATAGGCACATATGGTGCGGTTCAATTGGGGTCTTTTAGTGGGATTCGAGCGGGAAGGGTAAGTGAGTGATGCTTAGTAAATGGCGTATCGGTTATGTCCTATTGAGTTACATGGTGTATGTTATTTGTTTTCACCGTGGGTGTAATGATTTGCTTTAGTTCCAGACATCAAATTGTGCGTGGTTATCAATTTTGAACATAATGACTTGCGGTGTTCCATGTGGAGCAGTGTTTGGATAGGATCGCGCATTGCCGCGGAGCTATGTGGAGATATGACCTTGTGGGTTAGGTTTGTGTGATCTATTCTATGATGTGAGACGGGTTCTCAGCCGTGTGTTCTGATGGTATTGATGAGCTTGAGGTAAATCTCTTTCATTTGGGCTATTTTCATGATTTGAGCATATTCAAACCGTTTCTTATTGGTGCGTGAATTATGCAAGTTGTGGCTTAGGCCTGTATTGATGTGTCATGTCATCAGAGTGGTGTGTTGGATTCGAGGTGATCGCTGGGATCATTAATGAATACGAACGAATTTGATTTTGGATTGTTGGAAGGATAATATCGAGGTTCGGCTCGGAAATATGTGGTGGTATTAGCCAAAAGGGAAGTGACTTCATGAATGGTTGACTTGAGAGATGGTTATGATTTATTACATATTTCATTTATCATTAGCAGTATATAGAAGTGTGGAATAAGACCTTAGTTGATAAGAGGTTTTCTACCGGTATTCGGGTGTTGTGTGTAATTGGTGTAAATAGAAGTTGTCGTTTCGAGTGTTTGGGTAATGTAGTATATCATATGATTGCACCTGAGGTTGCAGGTATGGGTTATTATAGCTAGTTCGGGCTTATTTTGAGTATAGATGTGAGGTTCTAATCTTGTGTATGATTTCGGAAAGTGCAATGTGGTTCTATGGTTTATGGACTAGATAGGTTGTGAATTTCAGCTATGCTGTGTTATCGGACCTATGCGAGATAAGGTGACGTGGGATCACCCCCGGGTATATGCTTGGTAAGGTTATTCAGCTATTGGTGGGCTTCTAGGACAACTCTGGGTACGTTCGAGGATGAACGTGTGCTTAAGTGGGGGAGGATGTGACGACCCAGCCCATCGTCGCATGAGTTACCGCCTCGTTTTCCCTGTTTTCTGCTTCCTTATGTTTCATTATAAGAGTCTTGGGTGAATGAGTCGATTTGGATTGGTTTTAGAAAGAAATGGGATACTTAGTCTCTTTAAGGAAGGTTTGAATTTGAAAAGTCAATCGGATGTTGACTATTCAGTTAGAGGGTTTGGATGTAATTTCCGATGATTCGGTTACCTTCGGGGGATGAATTTTGACTTATGAGTGTGATCGGAATTGATTTTGGGGGTTCGATGTAGAATTAGGCTTGAATTGGCGAAGTTAGTATTTTGACAAATTCCGGTTGATAAGTGAGATTCTGATCCGAGGGTCGGAATGAAATTCCGAGAGTTGATATAGCTTAGTTAGGCGATTATGGATGTGTGTGCAAAATTTCAGGTCATCCGGAGGTGTTTTGGTCGGGTTTTTGATCAAATGCATAATTTGGAAGTTTTAGAAGAACTTAGGCTTAAATCTGATGTAATTTGATAGTTTTTGTGTTTTTGTGGTGTTTTGACGATTGAAGAAAGTTTGAAAGGTGTTTTAGGATTGGTTGGCACTTTTGGTTGAGGTCCCGGGGACCTCGGGGTGAATTCGGATGGCCATCGGGATGATTTTGGACTTGGTGATTTTCTTATATCCGGTATTTCCGTATCTGCGTAAAAGGGGCCACAGATGCGGTTCCACAGATGCAAAGAGGGGATAGCAGATACGGACTTATTCCATTTGGCAGATTTCAGTAGAAGCAGACTAAATCCGCAAGTGCGGACATTGGTCGCAAAAGCGGTCCGCGCGCTTTTGAGAAGTACCGCAGGAGCGGGTGTGTGACCGCAGGAGCGGTGGCCGCAGAAGCGGAACCACAAAAGCGGGCCTAGTCAGAGTGAATATCTGCAGAAGCGGAGAGAAAAACCATAGAAGCGGTGATCGCATATGCGGTGATGTGATCGCAGGTGCGAAAATGCATGTTCAGAGAAGGGTTTTAAAGGCTCATTTTGTTCCGCGAGCTAAGGTTTATTTCCACCATTTTTTATCGACCTTAGAGCTTTTTGGGAGAAAATGAAAAGGGTTTCGACTGGGATTGATTGGAGGTAAGTCCTATGAACTAAAAAACACGATTATTATGTTAAATTAACCTTGAAATTCATGGAAACTTGGCTAAAATGGGAAGAACTACGCCTTTAGTTTTTGAAACTTTAAATTGGAATTTGAAGTGCCATTTGAGCTTGGATTAGAGAGTTCTTGGTATGCATGAACTCGTGAGGAGATAAGGAACGTATTTATGTATAAATTCCTGAGTTTCGAGAAGCGGGCCCGGGGCTCGGGTTTTGGTAATTTTGAGATTTGTGCCTGTTATTGATTGTTTTGCTTAGGCTTTGTTCCCTTAACATATTGTGATGTATTCGCTTTGATTTTTGATAGATTCGACGCATGTGGAGGCCGAATTGAGGGGAAAAGGCATCGCGAGCTAGAGATTTTGCCAGTTCGAGGTGAGTAATGATTGTAAATGATATCCTGAGGGTCTGAAACCCCGGATTTGCATATCGTAGTGCTATATTGAGGTGACTTTCACACCGGATAGTGAGTGTGGGGTAGATCACCATTGGGGATTGTGAATTGGTCCGTCTCGATTGATGATTTTACCGTGTATTTGATTGAAACTTATTGGATATTATCATGATTTGGGCTGATTGCCAAAGTTGGGCTTCGTGCCAATTATTTGAATGCTTCGGGGATTTTATCATTGTTTCCTCACTATTTGTCATACTGCTTGAACTCAGTCCTGCTGATTATACTGTTTTACAACTCAGCCATTTTAATTGAACTTTGAGACTTAAATGATATTTCCACTGTTGTTTGGGCTGAGCACTACTATTTTATTGATGACCGAGGGGCTTATGATATTTTCTGGACTGAGTGAGGCCGAGGGCTATATGTGAGGATATATTGAGTGATGTGAGGAGGCTTTCAATCCTCGAGTGTATTGTAAGGAGGCTTTCAGGCCTCGAGTGTATTGTGAGGAGGCTTTCAGGGCTCCAGTGTGTATTGTGAGGAGTCTTTCAGGCCTCGAGCGTTATGTGAGGAGGCTTTCAGGCCTCGAGTGTGATGTGAAAAGGCTATCAGGCCTTGTTTTATATGCCACGAGGTGGCTTGATATTGTGCTTGGACCGTAAGGGCCCTCCCGGAGTCTGCACACCCCCAGTGAGCACCGTTGACGATATGTGGATCGGGCTGCATGCTGTAGCGGTTACTATATGATACTGTTCTGAGAGTGATCTGAGAGTGAGAGCCCGAGGGTCTGAGAGTGAGCCCGAGGGGCTGGTACTATTTTGAGATATTGCCCAAAGGGCGAACCTTTATGTGCTCATCTTGCATATTTATTTGCCTTTTTACCTGTTATACTGTGGTATTTGTGCCCGAGGGGCAGATTTTTTTGTGCTTATTAGCACTAACTGTTTTGAAATCATTTGCGTAGCTGTTGAAAAGATCATTTTCAAAAGAGCTTTAAACTGTGACAAGATATTTCCAAAGATTTCACAGCCTTACTGTTTTCTCAAAGGATTGTACCCGGCTTCTATACAACATGATGGTTTGCTTTACGTGATTTCTTACTGCTCAGTTATTATTTCCCTTTATTACTCACTGAGTTGGAGTACTCACTTTACTCCCAGCACCTCGTGTGCAGATGCAGGTATCTATTCACCCGGTAGCGGGTTTGGGCCAATCAGAGTCAGAGCTATATGAGTTAAAGAGGTGACTGCCAGCGTTCGCAGCACCATTTTTCTCTCTTTGTTCGTTATTCCGGTTTTGTATATATTAGACCTTGTAGTGGATTTACTTTTTGATAGATGCTCGTGACTTGTGACACCCAGATTAGGGCTGTGTTGGGTTGTAATTTCGTTAATTAATATTATTAAGTCATATTTTGCTGCTCATTTATGCTTAACTAATTTCGAAAGAAACAAGTTGGATTAGTCGGCTAGCCTTGTCTTCACGAGAGGCGCCATCACGACCAGTGCTGGGATTGGGTCGTGATACAACGAACTCCTTATCAAGAAAACCTGATGCTGCTCCTTCCTCCTCTATAACTTAGACGGTGCCATACGATACGGTGCTAGGCACCAAATCAATACCGAAATCAGCAACCTTGCTTGTGACATGCCTAGCCACAAGAAACACATCCGAAGAATCCCTCACCCCCAGAACTGAATCAATGGTAGAAGTCTCTGCACTGACATACATTACGAAAATCTAAATAAGAGGGACAATCTTGCTCAATCGTCTGCTGGGTCTTCAAAATAGAAAGCCACCCTACTAGGACATAATCTGCCATACCTTGCTACTCAATCGGTAGCATTCCCGGTATGGCCAATAGCGCCGCCTTGGTGCAATATTCCAGAATGACACAATACAAAGACAACCAGTCTGAACCCAATATCACTTCCAATCTAACATATCAAGCATAAAATACCCGCTCGGGTGTCCAGACCCCGATAGTCACTAAACATCCGAACGCGACTCACAACAACAATATATCCTGAACATGAGGACTCCCAGTCTCTAACCCCATATAGCACACAAATTACCATAACTGATCCCAAATTCCACCATCTGAATACATGCCACACCTTTAATACCCAATCATTTCACGAGAGGTACTCTAAAATTCTTCTGTGCCATCAAGTAAACTCGAATATCAGCAGTCGATCTAACAAGAAAACGTTGCAGTACTACCTAAGTACTTTCAACTTAATCACATTTCCTTTTTCTGAAACATATACCCTTGTCAAATCACTATGATTAGCAAAACCATTTCCTTAATCATCTGAAGATCATTCACCTTAAACATCTGAAGCTCATTTCTCTAATCACCTAGATTGCCCGTGATGCCTAAGAATTTTATGACTTTCCATTCAGAAATAAACTGTAACCTTACCCACGCAAATCTCAATCCTCCACAATATATCACATATACCATACCGCCCTAGGATAACATGAGAACTTTATCTCCCTTACGAGACATAAACATCTACGTAATCAACTAGTCAAGAACTTTCCATTGGTCCTACCTAGAAGAAAATCACTATATATCCCATGCTCAGCATGCCCATAGAAAATATACATCTCCAAACCGCAGTAAAGACCATCAAGAACCCTCCAAGATCCCGTTGCACAAATCAGACCTGCCAGGACTGAATCCTTCTAACTTGACCAAACTAAGCAAGCCGTCAAAACCTACAAGCATTGCCGCAAAATACCTGTAAGAACTCGTTACCTCGAACACACACAAGGAACAAATCATATCCTTACCATACCGGTCCGTTCTACTACTAAGCTACCCCATCTATCTAAATTTTCTTCTGATTCATCTTCAACGTGATATTTCCTTTTTGCTGTAGCACCACAATTCCTCAACTCAGACTTACCACGTGGAGCTAAGCATAAAGCCATACCTTCTAAGGCTCATAAGTCGTTGAATACTTTCTTAAACATTCCCAAAACTACCATATTCCAAAATACTTTACTTTGAAGAACTCCCTACGAATCTAAATCTATTACCTTTACCTTCCTGGTACTGATACATAGAATCCCATAATTAACATATGAATACCACAAGTCTTGACCTCTATCAATGGAGACTAAGTTTCTAATCATATATACAACTTTAAGATACCCAATTGTTACATGTAGAATCCTGAACACATTTGAACCATTCTCGAGAGTTATTTACTCTATTTAAACTGCAATTAGCCTGATCAAACTAACAGAATCACCTGTGCCTTATTAGCACTCTGACACTGCAGTACATGACCTCATCCTAATACAAACAAGCATCTTCCTGCTCTATGCACCGAGCATTCTTTACCAACAACAACTTAAGACATTCTGTGATTCTCACACACCTATGAATCACCATATAACCTTTGTCAAAATTTTCCTTCACTCGAGCCATCCTCGACCTCAATCTCCGTAAGCCATAACTGACTCACCAACACACCTCAAACTGGAACCAACATAGCACCTAACCGTCCAATCAATTTAATCAATAGCAAACTCCCCCGCTTGGCTCGAAGCCATATATCAAAACACACCCAATAACTCATAACACATATACTCTATTGCTGCCATAATACCATTGTGAGATTAAACTCAATCCTTCATAAGCTTGTGGAAACACAAATCATCTAGAATTTTAACTCTTCTGCAAATCTCGCATTCACTCACACAACAGTTAAGCCCACTCTCTAGGCAACCAAATTTAGATTTCAACACGTATTCTTCACTTGTAAATGAGATCTTCTAATAGTCAACATAAGGATCACACAACCTTAGAACACTCCGCAGGAGATAACCCACCTATTTTGCCTCCAACTAATATCTCTGCATACCTTCCACCGTCACAAGCATTACGCAATCACTTGATCTTCCTGAGTCTGAACTCATATCGCAACATGAAATCTACTTCACTCACAACTGGGAAACATAAAAAGATCCTTTATATGCCCATAACTCGGGGCTATACCTCGAATCAAGATGGAATTCCAACACCTAATAGTTCTTCTATCCTCCGGTAGGTCCTCCTCGTCACTTCCAAGTCATATAGGTACATCTCGCAGTACTAACATACTCATCACATAGTTATCCAGTCGTCACTTCCCCTAATAGGGATAATACCGAACATATAAGCTCAAAACACTTACTCACACAATCAGCACCTCGTTGATCAAGCTATAAGCAAAAAACCTGGCCTCAAGTCTTCCAGACTCGCCCAATATCAACTCACAGAGATCACATCTCGCCTCTCGATCAGCGAATCATAAGCCATCAATGCACATCTGATACAGAGCGCTCATGCGCGAATGCGAACGTGTGAAAGGAATTTCAAGAGTTACTTTTCAAGCTGAATCAAGGACGCACGATAAGAATTCAAGAATATGAAGTTTTTCTAAAGGTTCTGCAGCCTCTCGAGGATAAATACAGACATCTCCGTACCAATCGGTGAGACTCTACTAAACCTGCTCATGACTCGTGAGACCTATGTAACCTAGGCTCTAATACCAACTTGTCACGACCCTAACCCCGAACCCAATCATGATGGTGCCTCTCGTGAAGACAGGCCAACCATACCAATATAGTATACTTCTTTAAGTAGTTAATTACCATAGAATAGTTTAAAACATAATTTAATATCAATAATTCGCGGAAACATAGATAGCAATAGAAGAAACCATCCTGACACAGCCCTAATCGGGGTGTCGCAAGTCATGAGCATCTATTAAAGTATAACTATAACTACAAGGTCTGAAATATACAAAACAGGACTGATGAATGAAAAGGGAGAGAAGAGGTGTTGCGAATGCTGACAGCCACCTCACTAAACTCCGATAACCCTGCCTCCGATTAGCCAAAACCTGTTACCGGGTGTATAAATACATGCATCTGCACACAAGGTGCAGGGGGTAAAGTGAGTACTCCAACTCAATGAGTAATAAAAGTAAATAAACTGAGCAATAAGAAATTTTGTAAAGCAAATCAACATGTCGTATAGAAGTAGGGTAAAACCTTTGAGAAAAAGTAGTGAAGCTGTAAAATCTTTAGAAACGTCTTAGATCATTTTAAACCTCTTTTGAAAATGCCTTTCTCAACAGTTATGCAAATTAATGAAAAACAATTAGTGCAGATAAGCACAGAAATCTGCCCCTTGGGCACAACACTCAGTTAACATGTAATGTTAGGCAATCAGGAAGATAGCACATAAAGCAACAAAATCAACAAGTAATGGCAGGCAATTAAAATAAAGTAAAAACATAGAACAGTACCATCCCCTCGGGCTCACTCTCAGAACAATATCAGCACCTCGGGCTCACTATCAGATCAAAATGGGTACACACACTCACAGGGGGTTTGCAGACTCCGGAGGGGTCCCTTACGGCCCAAGCGCAATATCAAGCCATCTCGTTGCATCAAATCTAGGCCCTCGGCCTCATATCACTCAAGCCACCTCGTGGCGTATATATGTATCTCAGGCCCTCGACCTCATATCACTCAGTCTATCCTCACATCTGGCCCTCGGCCGTACTCAGTCAGAAAATCATCACAAGCCCCTCGGGCATTTGTAAAATAGTAGTTCTCAGCCTAAAACACCATTCAAAAATATCATTTAAGTCTCAAAAATGAGTAAAATTGGCTGAGTCGTAAAATAGTGGAAAACAGCATGACTAAGTTCAAGTAATAAGTCAATACAATGAGGAAATAGTGATAAAAATCCACGAAGGGTTCAAATAGTTGGTGCGAAGCCCAATGGCAATCAGCCCAAATCATAATGATAACAAATAAGTTTTAGTCAAATACGCAGAAAAATAATCAATCAGGACGGACCAAGTCACAATCCCCCAATAGTAAATGACCCCACACTCATCACCAAGCATGTGTGTCTCCTCAATATAGCACTACGCTGTGAAATCCAGGGTTTCAAACCCTCAGAGTATCATTTACAATCATTACTCATCTCGAACCGGCAAAATCTCTAACTCACGATTCCTTTAGCTCTCAAATCGGCCTCCGCGCTTGTCGAGTCTATCAAAAATCAGGATGAATACGTCAATATGCTAAGGGAACAAAGCCCAAGAGAAAACTAATCGAAGATATCAAAAATCCTGAAATTAGTAAAACCCGAGCCCCGGGCCAACTTCTCGAAACTCAGAATTTTTACATCAATGGGTTCCTTATCTCCTCACGAGTTCATACATACTAAAAGTTCTCAAATCCGACCACAAATGGTCCTTCAAATCCCAATTCAAAATTTCACAATCCCAAGCCCTAGGTCTTCCATTTTAACATAAGTTCCATGAATTTCTAGGTTGATTTCACTATAGAATCATGTTTTAGGTTCAAAAATATTATCTCCAATCGATTCTCCTTGAATCCCTCTTCAATTCCCTTCAAAACTCTCTCAAAAAGATCAATAATGGAGTAAATGAGCCCCAAAATCGTGGATGAAATGTTTTAAAACATTATGCTCAGGTCTGACCCTTCCTTCTTTGCGAACGCGGTAAAACTCTCGCGTTCGTGAAGCACAACCTTGCATTGACCCAATTTTACTCTATGCGAACACGCCACCATGGTAGCGTACTCAATTCCTCCGCTCCCAGACCTACGCGAACGCGAGACACCTGATGCGAATGCGAAGAGTAAATTCCACTGGACCTCCAATCCTTATACGCGAACGCGAAAAAACTCCAGTGAATGCGAAGCATAAACTCTCAGCCTTCCGCGAATGCGAGACAACTATGCGAACACGAAGTTCTAAATCCTGGCCTTCCAAATTCCTTCTACTCATTCGCGACTCACCCTACGCGAACGCGAAGGGTTAATCACTGCAACACCTGAACTCCCAAAATCTGCAACTTTTAAACTTCAAAAATGGTCCGATTGACCATCCGAAACTCACCTGAGGCCCCCGGGACCTCAACCAAAAGTACCAACACATCCTAAAACCTCATTCAAACTTGTTCCAATCATCAAAACACCTCAAACAACACCAAATTCACCAATTCATATCGAATTCAAGCCTAAGTCTTCTAAAAACTTCTGAAACATGCTTTTGATAAAAACTCCAACCAAGCCACGTCCGAATGACCTAAAATTTTGCATACACATCCCAAATGACATAATGAAACTACAACAGCTATCGAAATTCCATTTCGATCCTCAAATCAAAATCTCACCTACCAACCGAAAATCGCCAAAATATCAACTTTGCCAATTCAAGCCTAATTCTATTATGAACATCCAAAACTAATTCTGATCATGCTCCTAAGTCATAAATCACCTCCTGAAGCTAACCAAACCACCGGAACTCACATCCAAGCCCTCTAACACATAAGTCAATATCCAGTTGACTTTTCCAACTTAAGCCTTCTTAAAAGAGACTAAGTGTCTCATTTCTTACCAAATCCTCTCTGAATGCAAACTAATCAAGTTGATCACATAAAACACGGATAACGAAGCATAAAGAAGCAGAAATGGGGGAAACAGAGAGGTAACTCATGAGACGACTGACCGGGTCATCACAATTTCAGGATCAGATAAGTTCATTTATCTATAAACCACTTTAAAATTCAATTGTACTGTTTTACGAGTAAACAGTTTGGCATCCAGTATTAGGCTTAGACAATTGTGTAATTAAGTTGGTCATTGCCTCTTTTGCTCACGCTTTTGATTATTTATTTTTAGCAAAAATCAAAGGAAATGATAGATAATGGTGTTACAACACACAAAAGCTTGAGGCTAAAGGAAATACAGCCTGGCACGAGGATTCGGCTAGTGATACCTGCAGTGAGGGGATTGAGGCCAATTTGATCCGTGACAGGTGGTAGCCACAACATGTTTGAGAGGCGACCCCTGATAATTCTAAAGAAGAGCACATCGTCGAAGCGGTAAGGGTGTTGCAAAAGAAATAGTAGGATATCTTAGTTCATCTCACATGGAAAGATAAGGTTATGATGGAACTAAAATAGGCATTATCGGGTGCTTGCAATAACGCGAACGGACGAGGTCCAATTCCTCCCGATGCTTCCGCAAATCAAACAACGCAAAGGGTCTACAACAACACCCAGAGGGCAAGGTAGGCTTCGATGGGGCCGGGGGAAGCGGTTCGGTGACAACAACGAGTGTGATCCCTTCAAAAACGAGTTCTTATGGTTTATGAGGCAAGTGAACGCCTGCATGGACCAAATTTGTCACAACCCAAAATTCACTAGTCCGGATGGAAACTAACCCAACCCGCTAGGTAAGCCAACTAATAACTACCCAATTCCAATAATAATAATAATAATAAAACAATTAAATAAAAGTAATTTTCTGAATCTTATACATTTCCCAAGGACTGGTGGTACAAATCATGAGCTTTTAAGAATAGAATTTACAAAGTTGATATGAAGTAAATACATCTTCTATTTGAAAAGTACATAAACAAAGTTTTATAATCTAAGGCTACCATGAACAAAAGGAAGCTAAAACATGGACACAGGTACTTCTTCAAATCCAGCTCCCATCAAACATAGCAACAACAACAACAAACATCTACACGCAAGGTGCAGAAGTGTAGTATGAGTAAAACCGGCCCCATGTATAAGTAACAAACCTAACCTTAGGTTGAAAGTAGTGACGAGATGGAACATAGCGGGTCCAACAACAGTAGCCAACAACAATTCATAACAATGTAAAGCATATCAATACAGAAGTAACTCAGAAATAATGCTTCGCTTTTTCACAGTTTTTCGAAAATAGATTTGCTTTTCAAGAATATAAGTGAAAACCCAAATCCTTTACCGAAATCGTCGAAAAATATGAGATAATTTGAAAACTATATTTTTTTTCAAAAATTCTTTCCACGATAAATAATATGTTTCATTTTCTTTCTAGATAGCAAGTGTGAAATACCACTTTATGCTCATATATTAATTTGTGTGAGGAATCATGAATGAAGTGATACCGTACAACATGAGGAAAAATGCATCTGTATGTCGGTATTTCATGTGTGCATGCCAATGCCATGTATCTTAGAGATGAATTATGTACTCATACTCTCAGAGTACTCAATCCCATTGTCTCACAATTTTCAGTCATCATGCTCAACGACTCGACACTGTATATGGCCCATACGGTCTAGGGAAGATCCATCCCAGAATATATATATCACTGACCATCAGTCACTCAATACCAAGGGAGGTCAATCCAGTCCCATAGAGAAGATCGATGTCCAGGTATATAAATGCTTTAGACAAGATCCATGTATAGGGAAGAATCCATACCTCAATATAATCAACCGCGCTCACTGGGAGTGTGTACAATCTACGGAGGGGCTCCTACAGCCCAAGCGCTGTAGTTTGCACGGACAACTCACATTCCATAGTATCAATATCATAATATGCACGTACAACTCACATGCTATAGTATTAATATTCTCACAATCAGTCCCTCAGCCTCACTCAGTCGTCAAACTCTTATATCTCTCTCTATGGGGCTCACAATGTCATTAAACTAGCCCAAAAGTGATGATATAATGTATCAATAAATAACAATAGAGAGTGAGATATGATATGCATATGAATACGTATGACTGAATATATAATCAATGACAGCAAATAACTCAACAACAAAAAAAACCTCAGTGGGTCCCAGTAGGAAAAGCATGTAGCCTAGACATGGTGTCAAACATGAATCCTAGCTCAATAGCTAAATTACGACGACATTTCATGGTTACAAGTAAGATCATGTAACTACACAGTACCACAGAAATGACGAAATCACAATTCACACGGTGCATACCCATATGCCTGTCACCTAGCATATGAGTCGCCTTAACACCAATCATATAGCACGAAATTCGGGGTTTCATACCCTTAGCACTAAGTTTAAAAGAGTCGCTTACCTCGAACAAGCCAATTCCAATACCGATCAAGCCAAGCGATGCTCCAAAATTCCATCACGCGTGTAGCGACCTCCAAAAAAACTAGCCAAAAGCAACTCAAATACATCAAATAATTCCCAAGGAAACAATTTCGAACGATATACATCGAATCCTTAATCAAAATCCAAAACCGGCAAAAACTCACATCTGGGCCCATGTCTCGAAACCCAAAAACTCACAAAATCTAACAACCCATTCGATTACGAATCCAACCATACAAGTTTCACTCAAATCCGACTCTAAATCGGTGTTCAAAACTCGAAAATTCATATTATGATACTTTAGGCCAAAACCCCCAAATTTTCTATTTAGAATTCATCAACCAAAAGCTTAAATCGAAGATAGATTCATGAAATATAACCAAAATCGAGTATAGAACAATTACCCCAATCCTTGTGGTGAAATTTGCTTCAAAAATTGCTCAATTTCGAAGTCTATAGCTCAATATGTGATAAAAATCACCAACCCTCAAGCTTATAACAGCCTGCCCAGCAATTCCGCATTTGCGGTTAAAATGTCACATCTGCGACCTCCACTTCTGTGGATGAAATCTCGCATCTACGAAACCCATGGAGATCGGTCCTTCCGCACCTGCGAATATCAAATTTTGCTTCTGCAAAAATTTTCGCACCTACACTTCCGATCTCCCATATGTGCGACTGCAGCTGCGCAAAAAATCTGATTATGTAGTCTTCCTCACAAAACCTCTTCTCGCTTCTGCGACCATCGCAAATGCGCGAACCAGCCACAGATGCAGTCATACCAGAACTAGCAACAACCATCAATAGCAATATGAAGAAAAACTATCCGAAATGAATCTGAAACATGCCCGATCCCCTCGAGACCACGTCCAAGTATACCAACAAGTCCCATAACATAACATGGACCTACTAGAGGTATCAAAACACACATAACAACATCAAATCGATGAATTACACCTCAATTCGAAATAAATGAACTTTTAAAGTTCAAACTTCCACAGCCGATGTCAAAACCTATCAAATCACATCCGATTGACCTCAAATTTGAACACAAGTGACATTTGATATTACGGACCTGCTCCAACTTTTGGAATTAGGATCCGAATCTGATATCAAAAATTCCACTCCCGATCAAACTTTCCAAAATTCCAACTTTTGCCATTTTAACAAAATTCTACTATGGACTTTCAAATCACAATTCCGACACGCTCTTAAGTCCAAAATCACCCAACAGAACTAATGGAACCATCAAAAATCCAATCCGAGGTCAAATACTAAATAATCAAACTTGGTCAAACATTTCAAATTTAAAGCTTCCATATGAGAATCATTCTTCCAAATCAATTCTGAATAACCTGAAAACCAATACTGACGATTCACATAAGTCATAACACATCATACAGAACTACTCACGATCTAAAACAAGCGAGTAAAGTGCAAATGCCCAAAATGACCGGTCGGGCCTTTACATCCTCCCCCACTTAAACAGGTGTTCGTCCTCGAATGTGCCGAGAGTTTATTCCCAAAGCCATCTAACTGTCGTGTAACCTTACCATGCACATACCTGGTGTCACACCTCCTTTTTCACTACACCCGAAAGGGCATAAAGGAGTTTTTTTAATTAAAGGACAATCGGAAAGGGATTTATTATTAAAGATTCAGAGTCGCCACTTGGGAGATTAATGGTGTCCCAAGTCACCGGTTGAATCCCGAACCGAGAAAAATATGACTCTGTTAACAGTCCGCACCAGAAATCCGAGTAAGAAATTCTGTTAACCCAGGATAAGGTGTTAGGTATTCCCGGGTTCCGTGGTTCTAAGACGGTCGCTCAACTGACGTGTTTAGCTTATTTATCCAATTTTATTACATGATGAACCTATGTGCCGATTTTAACTTTTAACTGCTTTTTATTTAATTTTTTAAGTTGAACGTCATTTAAAACATGTCTTTGGACTTCGTCACATAAAATGCACCAGCAATCCTGAACACATTTTATTCAACGTTTTGGGATTTGATTTGGGTCACATAAAATGCACACCCGAGTTTAGGAAGGTAATATTATTAAAATCGCGCCTAAAGTGGCTAATGCATTATTATCTTTTGGGAAGGCCGTGAAATTCGCTAAACGACCCATCCCGAATTTCTAATTTTTAGTTAAGCATTTGAATGAGGGCCCCGCAATTTGCATATTTTATTCGGCGAGGCTCGTCTCATATTTATTTTTAAAGGGTCTAGCCTAAAAGCAACTATGATTTTCTATTTTTGTTTTGTCTCTAAAATATAAAAGATCCTAATTAATTAATGTTAGAAATAGGGCTTCAAGTCTGGGTCCAAACAAAAGGAAGAACCTTTTAATTTGAACCCGCTACCTAACTCAAAACCCAACCTTACATTGTTGCTTAGATCTTGAATTGAGCTCTTTGAACTAAGCCCAAATTGTTGGCCCACTGAACTGGGCTTGTGTAAAGAGCCCAATCCCCATTTTCCATTGTTTGCATGCAAGCCAGACATCGAGTCTAGGCAGAGGTAATTCAAAACTCCAAATGGAAACCCACTTTTGCAGGGCATGCGTGTGCCCAGTTCACAAAGCCCTCACATCGAATCCCCACAATTACAATCAGATTTCAATTGCAAACTGGTCCAAAACTCGCAGCCCACACATGCTGAGAGACCAAGGATTTCAAGGCCAAACTCGGGGAATTCCAATTTTGACTCTAACGGACAGCCTAAACGATTTTGATCATCAAATCAACTCAATAATGTAATCTACTGCTCAAATGCCCGTGTGTTCTTCCTGATTTTATGTTAAATCCCAGGTAACAGTCCAATTCAAATCAAGTATGCCAAAAGCTCAAAATTCTAATCACTTGTATTTTAGCTAATCCAATTTATGAATATGCAGAGTGAAGATACCAATATAGCTTGTTCCTACTTGGTCAAACCAACTGATGTGAGAATTAATTTCAAACACTGTATGTGGAAATATAAACTAGAGTAAACAGTTAATTGAATTAAACAATCACTAACTATCACTTCCCGTGAAATGAGTCCACTCAATTACAAATTCATGAAGGTATCACCACAGGAAATCAATTCCAATTATCACGAATTATTTTAGCATCCTAGTAGGAAACTAACTTCATCCAGTATTCTAAAATTAATACTTCACATGCAGAAAACTAAACTCATTTAATCCATATCACGATAGTCCACGATCTATAAACTATAGTTAACATCAAATGGCACAGTCCAAGTTCCAGTCATGTTTGATTACACTAGACGATTAACTAAATTATACACAAAAGTATTCAAACGTAACAGAGATAGATCTATAGAACAAACTGTAGCTTCATTTCATTTCCATCATGAGTGTTACATTGAAACATATTGGGGGTATGTATCTAGATTCGAGATTATAATGATGAAAGGTTAGAGTCAGCTGAAGCAGGATGAACAAACAGCAATTTGATACGCAACACAGCCCAGAAAAACAGAATTAACAGCCCAAAGCAAGTTTGAAAAATCAACAGCAACAGCAAGTATTGACTCAATTGAACTTGAATACACCCATAATAGAAGTAATGACTACAGAGCAACTTCAGTGCACATCCAGCTGACCAAACGAACCGGAGAAATCCAAAGTTACCCAATTTTAACTCAACAGACGTGAAACCCATTTGAAAAGCACCACACTACTTCAATAGACCCAAAACTCAACTGAAACTATAAAGTTTGAAGAAAACTAGCCAGAAATCAGAATTAAATCTACAAATTCTCGATGAAACAATAGATATTTTTTGTGATTTTTTTTAGGTTTTGTTTGTTTTTGGTTTTTTGGAATTTATATCTCACTTCAAATCTGAAGAGTTTAAAGAGAGAGAGTTTGAGGGAGTTCTATGGCCGAAATAAAAAAGCTCCTTCACCAAGGCATTTTGATGCCTTTTTATAGGCAACCAAGAGTGAGCCTCAGATTTTTGTTTTTCTTTTAGGTCCTTTATTAAATTTCAGTAGTCCCTTAGTCTTTAGACTTGTTACACAAGTTAGTGTCTCAAACTTCCCCAAATTCTAAGTATACCACTATCTAGAAGGTTCTATGATACTCTCAACATTCTATCCTATTATCAATTACCCATAATACTCTTAAAGACCCCTCCCCCCTCCCCCCCC
>MU693496.1:26969-38811 GCA_026770625.1 Nicotiana glauca
ATTTTTTTCTTTTCATTTTGTTTTCCTTTTCTTTTTCTCATTTTGTATTTATATTTTTTGATTTTGTTAAAAATGACAACAAATAAAATCAAAGACCCAATTGACTCTAATATGATATTATTTAATTTTCAAAATTAACTAATTTTTAATTTTTAAACTAAAATTAACACAAATTCCACAAGTTAAAAAATAAAAGTGCAAAGAACCATTTTTGTCATTTTTTATATGTAAACAATTTTACTACTAATCAATACTAAAAATATGAAATTAAATGCCAAACAAATTCCAAATGTATTTTGTATTTTTCATATCAATTAAAATGCACAAATAAACAACAATTACCAGAAAATAACACAAAAATTCACAAAAATTGTAATATAATGAAACAAACCCTTTTGTTTGAATTTTGGGAATAATTCATAGATAGGGCAAAAATCGTGTGCTCACAGTTGCCCCTCTTTTTCCGAAAAGACGAAGAGTTTTCGTGCAAAGATAAGTGAGCGAAAACGAGCGATTTTTGCCTGTTTGAATATTCTGTGTCAAGCATTTTTGAAAAGTTTGACCGCACCTGCTTCGGAGGTTGCCTACATATCCTTGGCTGAACAGGAATCAGGTCAGTGTAGTTCGGGAGTGTCTGGTAACTGGAACTACCAGGAGCTGTGATTTCACTGCGATTGCTGCTGCTACTGCTTGCTGACCTTTCTTATTACACCGTGTCAAAAATGATCTATGAATTACAAAATCCTATCTAAATTATTCAAACTTGGTCTTGTATTTCTTGTTGTTTTGTATTCTTGTGTTTTCTTGTTGCCTTGTTGTGATTGGAGATGTTTTGCCATTCCTCCGAGTGATGCTTGACTACTGAAGTTTAAAATATCTGCCTCTATTCTTTAGGCAGGCTCCTGATTGCTGACGCTTGAAAAGTATTCCCTTGTTCTCCAGGTGGGCTCCTAACTGCAATGCTTGAAAAGTATTCCCTTGTTCTCCAGGTGGGCTCCTGACTGCAACAAAATAAATAAACAAAGAAAATTTTCTGCCCTAATTTGGTGACTGGGCACATCATGTTGTCCAATATTAGAAATTAAAAGCTAAAATTTGAATTGCACTTCCCTTGTTCTCCAGGTGGGCGCCTGACTGCTGAAACTTGAAAAATATTCCCTTGTTCTCCAGGTGGGCTCCTGACTGCAACAAAATAGACAAACAAAGAAAATTTTCTGCCCCAGTTTTGTAACTGGGTACAGCATGTTATCAAATATTAAAAAGTAAAAGCTAAAATTGAATTGTACTTCCCTTGTTCTCCAGGTGGGTGCCTGATTACTGAACTTGAAAAGTATTCCCTGATTCTCCAGGTAGGCTCCTGATTGCTGAACTTACAATGTATTCCCTTGTTCTCCAGGTGGGCTCCTGACTGCAACAAAATAAACAAACAAAGAACATTTTCTGCCCCAGTTTGGTGGCTGGGCAAACATGCGAGTTGTTACTTAAGCTATTGATATGATGGTGAGAGTAAAATTAAAGACTAGATTGGCATGTACGTCCCTTGTGCGTGAAACTATTTAACTAAGATTTTTAGCCTAAGAGAAAATTCATCAGACTAGGTTTTCTGTTATCTTAGGAGAAAGATTCATCGGACTAAGATGCAGACCCTAGGAGAAGATTTATCATACTAGGCTTTCTATTATCGTGTTATCTTAAGAGAAAGTTTCCTCAGACTAAGATTTTGATCCTAGGAGAAAGTTCATCAGACTAGGGTTTCTATCTTAGGAGAAAGTTTCATCAGACTAAGATTTTGATCCTAGGAGAAAATTCATCAGACTAGGTTTGTGTTATCTTGTTATCTTAGGAGAAAGTTTCATCAGACTAAGATTTTGATCCTAGGAAAATCCATCAGACTAGGACTTTTATCCTAGGAGGAAAAATGTGAAAAGCAATGGTAGCATTTTATGCACACTAGCAAGATAGGCAAGGGCAAAGATTTGAGAAACTTCCCTTTTGTCGGCGTTCCTCTTCTTCCTTTTCTTCCGTTCATTTCCTTCCTATTGTTGAACTGATTTTCTTGCACTGTTTTATTCCTATTTCAAACAAAAAAAACTTGTGAGTTTAAAATGTGGTGGTTAGTTTGGTGGCCTTGAACTTTGAGGTTGGTTGCCTCTTCGCTTCCCATGAAGATTGATGTTCACTTGAAGACCTTGCTTGTTTTTGGACTACACCCCTTTCTCTGTCATCCTCATCACATAAAATGCCTCCTGCGTTCGGACCCGATATCCTCTATTTGTTTTATTCCATGAATTGGCATCTTCCCAACTTTTATTGCTCCTTTACTCGTCATGATAACTGATTCCCTTCGAAGATCTTGCTTGTCTATTGGACAACCACTTTCTTTGCAACCCTTGACACGGAGAATACATCTGATCCATTTACCAAAAACACTTTATACTGTTTCATTGTTCATGATATGATGTGTACCAAATCTTTCGTGTTTCACCGCAAATACCTTTGATCAGTTCCCCCAAACCCTTTATTCGTTGTGTTGTTCATGAATTGACATATGCCGGGCCGTTGCATTTTATGAGGATCCCAAAGCATGTTAATTGTTGCCAACTCAGTGTGCCTGCTGTTCTTTTCCTGACTTACGACAATTTGATATGCTGGCAAGATCCCGTTTTGTTCAATTAGAAAGCTTGGTGGCAGATTTTGAAGGCATTTCTCACTTGTTATGACCGGACAGACTCAAGAGGAAGAAGTAAATAGGACTGAAGGAACATAATAGGAGGACAATGAAAGAGATGATTCCTAATAAGAAAACTACCAATTAGAAAACTATCGAATGTGGATACCGACTCTAATGACCTTGACATGCACCTGCAACCTATTCTTTTTAGCAAATCTGATGTTCGGCTCTTGTTGTACCTATTCGCCATGAAATTGGGTTTCAACGCTCCGCTTGCCTAATCTGATTCCCAATTCTTATTCGACTTATAGTGCCCGAAGGGTTTTCACTATCAAGCCTCTCTCATTTTGGTTTTCTCTTGTCTCACCGTCGCCTTATGGTGCCCGTGAAGGTTTTCACCAATAAGACTCTCTCATTTTGATCATTTTTCTTCTTGCACCGGAATGTTTGCTTCCTGTACCGGAGTGTGGCCTCTGACATGATTCTCCTCTACTTGCTTGACTCGGTATTTCTTGAAGACTGATCAGAAGGTCTTTCTTTGGACCGTAACGCAGGCTTTCGGATGGGGTTAGAAATAAGGGTATCAAGGCTCAAAACAATTCAACACGGGTTCAAAAATTACTACTTTGGAATTAAATTTCTCACAACCCACAACTTCTGCCCCAGTTTCCTTCTTGAGGACTTTTGGGTTTTTTGTTTTGGTGTGACTGAACCTCAGAGAGAGGCTGCCTACATACCCTTTCGGGATCAAGTCAAACGTAGTTCAGGCGACTACTTTTGTTGTGGTGATCTTTCCTTTCTTCCACTTTCTTTTCCTTTCTTTTCATTCTTTTCTTTCTCTTTTTTTTCTGCTCTTCTTTTCTTATTCTTTTTTTTCTCTTTCTTTTCTCTTTTTCCTATTTTCTTTTATTTTTCTTTTTCTCTTCTTTTCATTTCTTTTTCTTTACCTTTCTTTTTCACTATTTTTCTCTTGTTTCTCCACCTACTTTCCCCGCTCGGGCTTACGAGTTTTATTATTGATTCCAAAAGAGGGGTATGCAAGAAAATAACTGAGGCTCAAAGGGGTAACAAAGGATAAAGTGTTTGGATAGAAGAATAAAATGTGTTCGTCATTCCAATCTCCAAAACATGTCAAGTACAAACTACACAGTTAAACAAGCTAAGGAAAACACACATAATACCTTTTGATTGATTTACATATTTGCCTTCTGTATTTGTCAATTACCTAGCACCATTGGACAACAATCTCAGTACCACGAACGGTCCCTGTAGGCTTCAGGCAAGCTTGCCTTTGGCTTCAAACCGATGCAGCATGATGCATTTCAACGGTGCTTCTTTACGTTCTATCTGCCCCCAGTTTCACTTGATTCGGGCTCGAAGTGATCTCAAAATGCCTTTACTTATTTCCCTCGAATGTCCTTACATTGTCAACATTATTTCATTGCTTCATTACTAAACTGACATTTAAAAACCAGGCTGAGAATTATGTGTGCATGTCATGTCACCAAAGCCATTATGAAAAAAATTGTAAAAGGAGAAGGAAATTAAATAAAATGAACTGGAAATGGCGGGAGATAGAGAATTGCATTAGACTAACGGTGAAAGGGTTTTAACAACAAAACAAGCAAACTAGACTAGTTACAATCTTTGAACAAACCTAGACAACACTACACAAGCTACTACGACCAGACGAACAAGGCAAAGTGAAAGGATAGAAGGGTTTGATTCACAAGACAATATCCGGATTACAACCCTGAAGCAACCCGGACAACAGAAATGACAACAAAATAAACCACCAAAACTCCAAGAGATGGAGCGTCTCCCAATTACCCAGCATGGCGTCTTAGCCACTGAATTTCACGCCAAGACTGCTAGAATTTTCACAAGTCTTCATCAAGTTATTCTGAGCAAACTGCTTCTGGGTTTCTTCTGCCGGCTCATTCTCATGATCAATCATGCCCACCATATGTGTCTCATTATGCATATGAGATGGACTTTGGCCAATGTTTCCTGCATCTGGACTTTGCACGACAATGTCACCTGCATCAATGAGCTTCTGAATTGCATTCTTCAGATTCCAACATTTCTCTATATCGTGCCCCAGGGCACCTGGGCAGTATGCACACTTTTGAGAAAGATCTAACTTCTTTGGAGGAGGGTTCGGTGCTTTTATCTGAATCGGCTTCAACATGTCCAGTGTCCTTAACCGCTGGAACAAACTGGCGTATGATTCTCCCAACGGAGTGAATGTTTTCTTCTTCGGTAACCTCTTATCCTTAAATGCTAGATTGGGCCGAAAACCTGATCCGGGGTGTTTTTGGTAAGCTCACGGGGGTAGATGAGTATTTCGAGGAGCTGGGTACGGTGATGGGCGACTTTGGGAGTTCTGTGCACAAGGATAACCACGGGGATGATGTCGAGGCTGGAAGTGTTGGTCAAGAAGACCTATCGGATCGTCTTTTCTGTTCCTCTTTCTTCCGACCAAGCTTATTGGTACGTTCTGAATGGCTTCCGAATAGCCCACAATTTTGCCTGATTTGATTCCTTCTTCTACTGGCTCCCCTATTTTTAACACATCATTGAAAAGCTTTCCCAGGGCTGGGATCAAATGACTGTAGTAAGTGGGTCCTTGGGCCTGTAGAAAAAGCTTGACCATTTCTTCTTCGCTAATCGGAGGACTGACTCGAGCAGCTTGCTCCCTCCATCTGAGCCCGAACTCATTAAAGTTTTCCTCCGGCCTCTTTTCCACTTTAGATAGCGAGGAGCGGTCTGGGGTAACACTTGATTTGCATTGAAAGTATCGGACAAAGTCTTGAGCCATGTCACCCAATGTAAGCCACTCATCGACATTTTTATGACTATGCCAGTCCAAAGCTACCCCAGTTAGGCTTTCACTGAAATATGCCATCATCACTTCATCTTTCTTTCCAACAATCCTCATCTCGTTGCAATAGACCCTCAGGTGGGCTATCGGATCTCCATGCCCATCATACAAGTTAAATTTTGGTACTTTGAATCCTACGGGTAGGCGGATGTCACGGGACACAATCAGTTCTTTACAAGTCACGCTACCCTGGCTTCCCACTCTTCTCCTGTCCCGTAAGGACTGTTCTGCTCTTTTCAACTTCCTTGGTACCCCATCTCGCCTTTCTCTTCGTGTAACCTTTTCATTTCTAGCATGAAGCTCATCCTGGTAGCTTTTCATGTAGGAATCAGGGACCTTGTGGGCAGCCTTTGAGGGGTGATATTGGGTATTACGAGATTTGAGTGGGTATTCATTGTTGGGAGTATTGGATATAATAGGAGGGCCATGTTGGGGAGAGATGACTGGAAGATGAGTGATGAAGCTACTAGGGTAGTTGGGGAAATTGTGATAAGCGGGTGTATCTGGAGAGTATGGAGGATCATTTGGCGTTGTGTTTGGAGCTTGGGTAAGGGCAGCATCTGGAAAAATCGGTGGTGGCGGGGGTGGTTCCTTCCCAGTTATTCAGGCTTGATACATGTCTGCCAAGTGTTGTCTTAACATCCGCACCTCTTCACCCAACCCATTATCCCGTTCAACCAACTGATGCCGGGCACCGGTATCAACCAACTCAGTTCTATTGTCGTTCGACATTGCCTTTTGTCCTTATGTTGCAAAGAAGAATTACAACTTTAAAACCATAAAGCAACCACCTTTCTAGAATGGCATGACAAAATGAAACCATCACGTTAGCGTTAGGGCATTTAACATATTGGTAACAGCTTTTGATCGGTCGCGTGCGGCATCCCAGCTTTTCCCTTATTTCCAATTGTAAACTTTCTCTTTCTTTGTTGTTTTTTTTCTTTTTTCTTTTTTTTTGTTTCTTCTTTTCACTCTTGCCTTTGTCTTCTCCTGTTCCTATTCTATTCCTTTCTTGATTTTTCCTCTCTTTCTTGTTTTTACGCTCTTTTCTTTTCAATTTTGCCTTTTCAATATTTTTCCTCTCTTTTATTTCCTTTTTTTTGTTATGGTCGAATCCTATGGAGATTGCCTCATGAATCAGACCAAGCGTAGTTCTTGAAGATAAAGTTAAAAAACAATAAAACCTATTTTGGAACTTTCAATTTATAACAGTAGAACAAATTTTGATTATAATGATTTAAAAAATGACAAAATTAAACAAAACTAACAGACTCTGATGAAAAGACGAAATACAGACTCGAAAATCAAACAACCTACATACTCGAATCAAAAGAAATACAAATTCAAAACAGACTGACGGATTCCTTCCCTTATATGCCAATTTTAACCAAATGGCTATTTTTACAAACGTGGCCCCTTCTTAATTTCACATGAATTTTGAGGTCAGGGAGGATTAATTTATGACACTTCACAAACTTGTCCATTCTTTTAGGAGAATAGCCTTTCGACAACTGAAAGATACTCTAGGGTTATTTCGGCAAGAACGGTTTAAGATGCCGCCGAAGCTGGATCGGCTTATTTTGACCAGAATCCAAACAGTATTCACTTGACCAACGACTCTTTTTCTTGTTTTTCAAATTAAAATAAAAGACCTGGTTTTGCACACACGGCCTTTCAGCACCTCGGGGATGAAGATTTTAAGGTCGCGTTGGCTAACTGGCCAAAACCTTGAAAACTGACCAAAAGGTGGCTGTTCTTGCAAAATCAGCCTTCCGGCATCCCTTTTAGGAATATTCGGCTATTTCTGACGAGAATGGCTTCACCTGACTTACCATGCCAAAATTTAAAACTTAGACACATTTTTTGGCTATTTTTGCAAAGGGGAGGTTGGACCCGATGAGGATTGCCTACATATCTCACATCCGATGAGAATCAAAACTGCGTAGTTCGGGCCGATTGGTCAAAATCAAATGTATATCTTTGAACAACAATTTTCTTCCTATTTTTCAAATTTTTCTTTTTCTTCTTTTTTATTTTTCTAAAATCCGGCAGCATTTCGGTATTATTTGGGTATTGGTTTTTTTATAAACAAAAGGTTATCCTCACTTAGTCCTAATACTCCTGTTTTTCATAATTTTCACTCATTATATACAAGCCGGTCAACATGCAAAGCCGAGCAAAGAAATGCGCAAGTAGCACGTAAGATGCATCAGGATGGTCATTTCAATTCAGGTCACCTGTCCTAGACGGACCCAACCCCTGTGTTGAGTCCCCTAAGTCAAATGCACATGATGCAAACAAGCGTCCTACTAGGGATCAGGCATGAGATTATCGTTCTTCTAGGTTTAAACCCTAGGTTTATTGATCTAGACATGGCTTACCCGAGCGGACAATTCGGGCCGAGGGGGAGGCAGCGTACCGGGGATACAGAAGCTCCGCCGGCTTTGCAACTTATCCAAACCTCATTCTAAATTGGGAAAAAGACTCTAAACAGAAGAGAAACTACACGAAGTGCACCCTTCTCCATGATGTAGAAGACTCATAAAAAGGGAGGGATTCGCGACAATTTATATACAATTCAACAAATATTAAAGCGGTAAAACATTTAGCACACAGGGCATGGAACATGTAGCAAAATCAAATAAAGCCAATTACAACAATTTAAACTGAGCTCGAATTGTTGAACCGTGAACCGAAATTTTGGGTTCTCATCCCCAGCAAAGTCGTTAGAGCTGTCACACCTCCTTTTTCACTACACCCGCAAGGGCATAAAGGAGTTTTTCCAATTAAAGGATAATCTGAACGGGATTTATTATTAAAGATTCAGAGTCGTCACTTGGGAGATTAATAGTGTCCCAAGTCACCGGTTGAATCTCGAACCGAGGAAAATATGACTCTGTTAACAGTCCGCGAACCATAAATCCGAGTAAGGAATTCTGTTAACCCGAGAGTAGGTGTTAGGCATTCCCGGGTTCCATGGTTCTAGCACGATCGCTCAACTGTTGTGTTTAGCTTATTTATCCGATTTTATTACATGATGAACCTATGTGCCGATTTTAACTTTTAATCACTTTTTATTTCATTTTTTAAGAAATTTGAACGTCGTTTAAAACATGTCTTTGGACAACGTCACATGAAATGCACCAGCAATCCTGAACACATTTTATTCAATGTTTTGGGATTTGATTTGGGTCACATAAAATGCACACCCGAGTTTAGGAAGGTAATGTTATTAAAATCGCGCCTAAAGTGGATAATGCATTATTATCTTTTGGGAAGGCCGTGAAATTCGCTAAACGACCCATCCCGGATTTCTAATTTTTAGTTAAGCATTTGAATGAGGGCCCCGCAATTTGCATATTTTATTCGGCGAGGCTCGTCTCATATTTATTTTTAAAAGGGGCTAGCCTAAAAGCAACTATGATTTTCTATTTTTGTTTTGTCTCTAAAAGATAAAAGATCCTAATTAATTAATATTAGAAATAGGGCTTCAAGTCTGGGTCCAAACAAAAGGAAGAACCTTTTAATTTGAACCCGCTACCTAACTCAAAACCCAACCTTACATTTTTGCTTAGATCTTGAATTGAGCTCTTTGAACTAAGCCCAAATTGTTGGCCCACTGAACTGGGCTTGTGTAAAGATCCCAATCCCCATTTTCCATTGTTTGCGCGCAAGCCAGACATCGAGTCTAGGCATAGGTAATTCAAAACTCCAAATGGAAGCCCACTTTTGCAGGGCATGCGTGTGCCCAGTTCACAAATCCCTCACGTCGAATCCCCACAATTACAATCAGATTTCAATTGCAAACTGGGCCAAAACTCGCAGCCCAAACATGCTGAGAGACCAAGGATTTCAAGGCCAAACTCGGGAAATTCCAATTTTGACTCTAACGGACAGCCTAAACGATTTTGATCATCAATTCAACTCAATAATGTAATCTACTGCTCAAATGCCCGTGTGTTCTTCCTGATTTTGTGTTAAAGCCTAGGTGACAGTCCAATTCAAATCAAGTATGCCAAAAGCCCAAAATTCTAATCACTTGTATTTTAGCTAATCCAATTTATGAATATGCAGTGTGAAGATACCAATATAGCTTGTTCCTACTTTGTCTCACCAACTGATGTGAGAATTAATTTCAAACACAGTATGTGGAAATATAAACTAGAGTAAATAGTCAATTCAATTAAACAATCTCTAACTATCACTTCCCGTGAAATGAGTCCACTCAATTACAAATTCATGAAGGTATCACCACAGGAAATCAATTCCAATTAACACGAATTATTTTAGCATCCTAGTAGGAAACTAACTTCGTCTAGTATTCTATAATTAATACTTCACATGCAGAAAACTAAACTCATTTAATCCATATCACGATAGTCCACGATCTATAAACTATAGTTAACATCAAATGGCACAGTCCAAGTTCCAGTCATGTTTGATTACACTAGACGATTAACTAAATTATACACAAAAGTATTCAAACGTAACAGAGATAGATCTATAGAACAAACTGTAGCTTCATTTCATTTCCATCATGAGTGTTACATTGAAACATATTGGGGGTATGTATCTAGATTCGAGATTATAATGATGAAAGGTTAGAGTCAGCTGAAGCAGGATGAACAAACAGCAATTTGATACGCAACACAGCCCGGAAAAACAGAATCAACAGCCCAAAGCAAGTTTGAAAAATCAACAGCAACAGCAAATATTGACTCAATTGAACTTGGATACACCCAAATAGAAGTAATGACTACAGAGCAACTTCAGTGCACATCCAGCTGACCAAACAAACTTGAGAAATCCAAAGTTACCCCAATTTTAACTCAACAGACGTGAAACCCACTTGAAAAGCACCACACTACTTCAATAGACCCAAAACTCAACTAAAACTATAAAATGTCAAGAAAACTAGTTGGAAATCAGAATTAAATCTACAAATTCTCGATGAAACAATAGATATTTTTTGTGATATTTTTTAGGTTTTGTTTGTTTTTGTTTTTTTGGAATTTCTATCTCACTTCAAATCTGAAGAGTTTAAAGAGAGAGATTTTGAGGGAGTTCTATGGCCGAAAAAAAAAGCTCCTTCACCAAGGCATTTTGATGCCTTTTTATAGGCAACCAAGAGTGAGTCTCAGATTTTAGTTTTTCTTTTAGGTCCTTTATTCAATTTCAGTTTAGTCCCTTAGTCTTTAGACTTGTTACACAAGTTTGTGTCAAACTTCCCCAAATTCTAAGTATACCCCTATCTAGAAGGTTGTAGGATACTCTCAACATTCTATCCTATTATTAATTACCCACAATATCCTTAAAGACCCCCCCCCCCCTCCCCCCGAAATCACTAACATTATTCTCCTCTAACGGCTATAACCAATTAATTAAACTAATCCTAATAACTAGATGAACTAATGATTTACCAAGAACAGGAACTAACTAAACCAAACTAAATTGACTTAAGCTAATTAAAATTAACAAATCACATATTAAAACAAATCTATCAATTCCTAACCAGATCAATTACGAACAGAAGAAACAATTATTGAACCCAAAAAAACAGACTCAAATTATTGCCAAATTGGATTAACAATCATGCAGCAATTAAGTGATATTCGATTAACCAGATAAAATATGAATTACATGAATAAAAAACAAAATTAGAAGAAAAACAAAAGATAATAAAACAAAGAGGATCGCTGATTTCGGATTCCAAAATTAAGCTCTATTCAATGAAATTTGAACGTCGTTGATCTTGAATTCATTACGAGGAAACCCCAGGAACCATATGGCATCGATTCGGTAGGAATTGGAGCAGTTAGGGTTTTGGCCGAAAAATATTCAAATTGAAATTTGAACAATTCCAACCATATTTGAGAGACACGGTTAAGGGGGTTGGATAGACGAGGCTTAGGCAGTTCTATGGTGTTAGTTTGATGTCATTTGGACGAGGTGGCGTCGTGGCTGAAAAAACTATGGAAGAAGATTCGACGAGCTGGGCTGGGATTTGAAGGAAACGGATTGTGGGTTCGAGATGAGGGAGACAAGAGGAATTTGGTGTGTTAATTTGGGGCGGATTGGCGATGGTGGCGTCGTCGCCGGCGGCAGCTCCGGCGGAGATACAAAGAGGTGTACGAGGAAGATGGAGATTTTGTTTAGGTTTAATTAATTTCTTCAGATAGTTATTTTAAAGTACAAGAATCACTTGTGGCCGATGGATCCGGAAAAATCGATGGCTGAGATCGTGTGACGCCAAAACGGCGTCGTTTCGATTAACTCCTGAACTGGGC
>MU693500.1:5690-83355 GCA_026770625.1 Nicotiana glauca
AAATTCCTAAATTGATTTAAATTGTAAAATTAAGCTAATTATTTAACTATGTAAAAATGATCATTTTTTGTGATTTTTTGATTAATAGCACAATTAACTCATTGTAATTAATTCCTAAATGCAAATTAAACCTAAGGTGTCATGAAATTAAAATGTGACATTTTTATGGTTTTTCTTTGTATGGTTTTTTTTTAAAAATATTAAAAATGCATGCCATGCAACTAAATAAAGAAAAAAATACCTAAGAATCAATTAAAATTATTTTAGTATATTTTTTAGGAGTTATTTTTATATAGGGCAAAAATCACGTGCTTACAATGTGTACCGCTTCGCATGGATGATTCGCGAGCGGGGTAATAAATCACATCAAATTAATAATTTGGATTTTCTAAAGACTTAAGCTTCGTTTTTCTCAAATTAACAAAAGAGAATTGACTTCTTCCGGGATATTTGCTCCACGTTGACTTCCTGACTGTTTATCTATCTGGTGTGTTTATTTTGAAATGGGCCGAACGCCTCGGCAGATTAATAGATGCATCTATAGGCGCGCCGTCGACCCTCGGCAAGTGCACATTTATTTCTGTTGGATCNAATTTGGGAAATTTTCCTATGAAAGAACTACGTGTTCATTTGTTTCCTCTATTTGATTAGAACCATGTTCATAAAGAATAAATCCACGGATTAATATGTGAAATAAGAATAAATGATCATTGGACCATTAGAGTGTGTCAAAGTTGACCATCTCGTCTCTACCTCTTCGGGATTAGGCGGGACACTCACTGAGTACAGGTTGATTAGTTACTCATACTACATTTCTGTGCATTTTTGTTGCACAAGTATACTTCATTATAGCGGCCTTCTGGGCGCAGCAGCACGGACGATTCAGGGACTAGGTGAGCTGCAAATTGCGAGGTGACCTGCAGCTGGTGTAGTTCCTTTCTGTACTTGATTTATTTATTTCCTGTCCATTGTATTCCGGGCGGAGATTGTATTTTATTTCATCATCAGTAGTCGCTCATGCACTTGTGACACCGGATTCTGGGATGGTTTTTAAAAAGTTTGATTTAATTGTTATTGTTAATTTGAATTGAAGCAAAACCTTTTTATTTGCGAAAATGGAAGGAAATTTCTGGAACTTGATGTTTTTAAAAAGGATTTTTAAATCGGTAAATCTAATTGGCTGGCCTGACAGCGATGTCCGGCGCCACCACGACCCTTAGTGGATTTTGGGTCGTGACACTTCTTCTTCCTCATTTTCCTAGTCGGCCCCATATCCTCTCTAGTCCCCGCCGGAACCCTACCGGCAGGAGACGCCGCCTTCTCCAACCACCACGCAAATAACACCACTGAATCGCCTCTCAACCCTGAGTCCACCCCTCGACTCTGTTTCCTTCAAATATAGCCCCACCTGCTCAAATATTTAAAAACATTTCGCCGGAACCCTAACTCCGGCGAACGTCACCTTATCTAATCCGGCTCAAAATTATACTGTGACACCCCCTAACCCTCCTCAGCCTATTTCTAAGAGCCATGAACCCTAAAAATCACTGAAAAGGTTCAAAACCTTAAAAGTCAAGGTCTGTTGGTAACCAAAGATTCAAGAAAATATCAAGACTCTCCGGATTTTGAAAAAAACTTGAAGAAAAGAAGAAAAATGAAAAGAAGAAATAAAGGTTGTCCGAATAAATAAAGAAAAAAGAAGAAGCTAAGTTTCTTTTGCTCTTTCCTTTGCATGTGTTTAATTCCTTTCTTTTAATTCTTGTCTTGATAAAAATAACGACATAGTACTTTAGGTTTTCTGATTAATATCTTTTAATTTTTGTTCGTTAAAATAGTATTAAAAATTGATACTGTTAGACTTAGCTTCTAATATTAAAATAGGATAAAGATTCTTATAAATAGTTTTTGGATATCAGTTTTAGGGTTTAACAATTAGATTTTGATAATTTCAAATATGATTTTTATTTGTTTGATTTTGTGTCAATTGTTTGACTCTGATATTTGAGTTAATTTCTTTAGTTAAACTCTGATATTGGTATTGATAGTTAGTGGTAATCTTAGACATGGCGTGATAATTCAAGATAGCATGATACGGGGACAACCAATCCATCCCTAAAATAACGTCGAAATACACCATGTCTAAGAGCAATAAATCAACACGGGTCTCAAGACCCTCAAACACTACCACACATGAATGATGGACTCGGTCGACCACTATAGAATCACCCACCGGTGTAGTTATATAAATAGGGATACCCAAAACATCACTAGGCATAGCCAGGTAGGGTGCAAAATAAGACGACACATATGAATACGTAGACCCAGGGTCAAATAGCACTGAAGCATCCCTATCACAAACCAGAATAGTACCTGTAATAACAACATCTGACGACTCAGCCTCTGGCCTGGCTGGCTGGCAAAGAATAACACTGGGGCTGGGCCCCACCTCCCTGAACCATGTCTCTGGGACGATCGGCTACTGGCTGGCCTCTACCTCTACCGGTCTGAGCTACACCTCTACGGCCTCTACCTCCACCTCTATGATCCTTATCCCTGCCATTAGCTGGCTGGGCAAGCTGTGGATCACCTGGTGCCTGAATCATGGGGCGAGAACCCTACTACTGAGAGCTACCCGAGGCTCGAGGGCAAAATCTAACAATGTAACCGGGGTCACTACACCCATAACAATCCCTCGACTACTGAGACTGCTGGCCCTGTTGACCTGAATGTCCTCCTCAAAAGCTCTGAAGTGGAGGTGCACTGATGGGCTGTTGATTAGAAAAATGTTGCTGAGAACCACCACCGCCTGGAGTACCATGAGAAACCTAGAGTGCTGACTGAAAGGGCCTCGGTGAATGGCCTCTACCATAATAATCCCTACCCCCAGACGAGGTACCACTGAACCTACAAGAATGACGAGGCCTCTTATCCGACACATGACCACCTCCTCGTGCAAGGGCCATCTAAACTCTGCGGGCCGCATTGGCCGCCTCCTGAAAGGAAATCTCACTACCAGCCCCCATAGCCATCTGGAGACGGATCGGCTGAATCAATCGATCAATAAACGTCTGCACTCTCTCTTGCTCTGTGGGGAATATAACAATAGCATGGCATGGCAAATCAATGAACCGCGTCTCGTACTGGGTGACTATCATGGAGCCCTACTGGAGGCACACAAACTGCCTGCGAAGTGCCTCCCGTTGAGTGACTGGGAGAAACTTCTCCAAAAACAACTCCGCGAACTGATCCCATGTCAATTCTGTAGACCCTGCTAGTCTAGATAGGCAATAGTCCCTCCACCAAGTCTTGGTGGATCCTGCAAGCCGAAAGGTGGCGAAGTTGACCCCATTGGTCTCCACAATACCCATAGTCCTAAGGATCTCATGGCAGCTAAATAAGAAATCATGTGGATCCTATGATGAAACACCGCTGAATATGGTGGTGAAGAGCTTGGAGAACCGATCAAGTCTCCACAAAGCATCCAAAGACATAGCCGCTCCATCACCGGTCTGGGCTGCAATACCTGGCTGAGCTGCCACAGCTGGCTGAACCACTGGGACATGAGCCTGGGGAGCTACCTGCTCCGGAGTACGTGTGGCATAAGTCTGAACTCCTCCTTCAGCCTAAGAAGCGGCTGGTTCTACTGGAAGCAAACCCGCTCTAGTGACACTCTCCATAAAGCCTGCCAATCTGACTAAAGCGTCCTGAAGATCTGGGGTACCACGTGATATTATGAAATGGGATCGAGTGGTATGCCTACCACGTGATATTATAAAATGGGATCGTGTGGCATGCCGACCATGAGATACTATAAAATGGAAGCGAGTCGTACGCCTACCATGTGATGTTATAAAATGGGATCAAGTGGTACGCCTACCACGTGATATTACGAAATAGGATCGAGTGGTACGCCTACCACGTGATATTATGAAATGGGAGTGAGTGGTACGCCTACCACGTGATACTATGAAATGGGAGCGGGTGGTACGCCTACCACGTGATATTTTGAGAAATGGGATCGAGTTGCATGCCTGCAATGAGAGGAAATTGAAACAAGTGAAAGTAGTTTGTTTTTCCCTTATTCTGTGTTAGAAGAAATCAGATGTAGTTTCCTTGTTATTCTTGATATTCCATTTCATCTGCTACCCCATAAGCATGTTCCCCTCCCAGTATTAATTGTTTACTTTTCGCTATTATTTTGTTGTACTTGTATATATATATGTGCACAGGTTTATCTGGTAGTCTGGTCTAGCCTTGTCACTACTTCGCCGGGGTTAGGCCAGGCACTTACCAGCACATGGGGTCGGTTGTACTGATGCTACACTCTGTGCATCTTTTGCACAGATCCAGCTGTTGGAGCAGCATTTGAGTAGTAGTAGCATTCCAGGAGCGAGCTTTCAGTCCAGGGACATTCGAGGTAGCCTTGCTGACGTTGCAGGCCCGGAGTCCTTTCTATTTTATTCAGTTTGTTATCATTTGTACTGAAGCAGGCAGTTTATGTTTCATTCAAACCTTGTATTTAGTATTCTCTAGACGTTTGTGAGTATTGTGACACCAGTCTTAGGTAGAGGATTTTGTTAAACTTCCGCATTTCTTTCAGTTAATTATATTTGAGACTTTCGCTTTATCATATTATGTTTTGTTTTCATTAAATGGACGATAGTTGCTAAAAGAAGTAAATTGAGTTGGCTTGCCTAGCTCCTATTAGTAGGCGCCATCACGACTCCTGAGGGTGGGAAATCCCGGTCGTGACCATGATACTAACTTGTCACGACCCGGATTTCCCACCATCGGGAGTCGTGATGGCGCCTACTATCGGAGATGCTGGGGCTGGAACCTCCTCATCATAGTCAATATGAGGCTCTACCTCTGGGACTGCTGCCCAGGGATGAGCTCTGCCCCTGCCTCGACCTCTGGCACGGCCTCGGCCTCTGCCCTTCGCAGGAGCTGCTGCTGGGGGCTCGGGCTGCTGCATGGTAGAAGAGGAAGCACGTGTTCTCGCCATCTGCAAAAAAACATAGTAGAAAGACAATCAGTATTTGAGAAACAGAACCGCACGACAAGAAAGAACAAAATTGAGATTTTTCCTAACTCTGTAGCCTCTGGGGGATAAATACAGACGTCTCCATATCGATACCTCAGACTCTACCAAGTTTGTTCGTGAGTAGCGAGACCTACGTAACCTAGAGCTCTGATACCAACTTGTCACGACTCGGGTTTTTCCACCATCGGGAGTCGTGATGACGCCTTCTATCAGAGCTAGGCAAGCCAGACCTTTTAATCATCTCCGGATAACAACCCAACAATAATAATAATAACGAGTCATTTAAATTAAAGCGGAGGTCCTTAAAACATAGATAACTGAAAAATCCAAAAATGCGGAAGTTTAACATTTCTCTACCCAAGACTGGTGTCGCTATCTCACGAACAACTAAAGAGTGCTACAAACAAGTCTGAATAGAAATACGTAATTGTCTGTCTCGGTACAATGAAAACAAACTGAAAACATAGAAAGGGACTTCGGCCTGCGAGCGCCAGCTAGGCTACCTCGTAAGTCCCTGGACTGAAGTCAGCTCCCGATCAATATCCTACTACTGTGGTCCAAAAGCTGCTCCGGTACCGTGATCTGTGCAAAAGAGCACAAAAGTGTAGCATTAGCACGACTGACCCCATGTGCTGGTAAGTGCTTGGCCTAACCGCGGCGAAGTAGTGACGAAGCCAGACAGGACTACCAAATCAACCTGTGCATTTCAATGTATATATATGCAATAAAAGGAAAGAATACATAAATTAAATAGTTAATAGGGAGGGAAGCATACTATGGGGAAGTACAGTCCGGATATAAATTCAACAATTAAAGTAAGAAACATAGCAATAACCATAATTAACGAGAGCAGAAAAAATCAACAGTTGCACGACATCAACCTTCGTGCTTTTACTCTCATTCTCGCCAAAAGAAATCAAATAAAGTGCGCGGTATCACCCTTCGTGCTTTCCCTCACATAAATCTCATATCATGGCACGGAATGATCCTTCGTGCAATTATAATCAAATCAGAGCATGGAATGTCCCTTCGTGCATAAATAATCAAAACATGACACGGAATGACCCTTCGTGAAAATATAATCAAAATATGGCATGGAATGACCCTTCGTGCAAATATAATCAAAACATGGCACGGAATGACCCTTCGTGCAAATATAATCAAAACATGGCACGGAATGACCCTTCGTGCATTATCACTCTTCCTCACCCAAACAGTAATCACAACCAAACAGGGCGAGGGGATAAAAAAATAATAGAAATGTCCCGGCAAGGGAAAAACACAATTAAACAGCTAAATCCCGGCAAGGGCGATAATCAATATACTCAAACCATCCCGGCACGTGATCAATCGTATCTCTTTCCATTTCTTTCATTTCTTATTCAATAATTTTTTTATTGTTCGAGCCAACGCTCCAAAGAGTTTACAATTCACAATCAATTCTTATACTCTCCACCTCACATAGGATTTATCAATTAACATTGAAGAGTCATAACAATATCAGAATGAATACAAACAAGGACCCACGGTCATGCTAGACACCGGTGTATAGATACTCGTCACTATGCCTATACACCGTACTCAGCATTTAGCAATTAGCAAACAACACCCTAATCCTATTCCCTCAAGCCAAAGTTAGATCAAACACTTACCTCAAATTCCCCAAACTCAACTCAAGCCTTTAGTATACCTTTACCCTTCGAATTCGCCACAAAACCGCTCGAATCTAGTCACAAATTACTTGAATGTATCAATAAATGCTAATTGAATCAATTTGAATGCATGAAAATGAATTTCCCAAAGTTTTACTCAAAATTTTCCAAAACGCCCCCAGCCCCACGCGGTCAAAACCCGAGGTTCGAAACCAACCCCGGTTACCCATTCCTCCATGAGTTCATATCTATGATCTATTTGAAATCGGACCTCAAATTGAGGTCCAAATCCCCAATTTTAAGAAAACCTAAGTTCTACCCAAAATCCCCATTTTCACCCATGAAAAACCTTGATTTTAAGATGAAAACATGATAAATGATGTTAAGGATTGAAGAAATTAAGTGAAAATCAACTTACAATTGAATTGGAGAAGGAAGAGTTCTTGAAAAATCGCCAATGGGTGTTTGGGTTTGAGAAATATGAAGAGTGAGGCTTAAAATCGTCTGAATATGAAAATTGCAGGTTGCAGATGTGGGAAATGCAAAATTGCGAACCCCGACCAAATATGGGAATTGCAAAGTCGAGTTCGCATTTGCGAACTCTGAAGGATACTGTGATGTTCGCATTTGCGAGGGAATATGTCGCATTTGTGACGGCTCACTATCGCATTTCCGGACAAATGTTCGCATTTGCGAAGGTTGAGGCTAAAGGCGGGAATTGCATTTGCGATGGATTTCTTCGCATTTGCGAAGGAAGCTGCCCAGGGAATATCTCGTATTTGCGATAAAAATGCTCGCAATTGCGAGTTCGCATTTGCGAGTGCTGGCTTCGCAATTGCAAAGCCTGCAGAATTGAAGAACACCAGATTTTCAAAAAAATGAGAAATGCAATCTGATGCCTATCCAAAACTCACCCGAGCCCTCGAGGCTTCAAACCAAATATGCACACAACCTCACAAACATCCTACGGACTTACTCGTGCGATCAAATCGCCAAAATAACATCATATACATCGATTCAAACCCCAAAATCATCATTTTTCATTATAACTTCATAAACTTCAAACTTTAGGTATTTAGGTCCGAAACACATCAAATGATGTCTGATTTCAACCAAACTTTACAGAAAGCGCTTACCACATATTTAAGACTTGTACCGGGCATCGGAAGAAAAATACGAGCCCGATACCATAGTCTTTTAATCAATTTTCATTTTTAATTTCCTTAACAATTTCAAAAAAATAATTTCACAGAAAAATTCTTTCCCTTGGGTTCTAGACCTCGGATTTCGACTCTGAGCACATGCCCGAGTCCCATATTTTTCTATGGACCCTCCGGGATCGTCAAATCACGGGTCCGGATCCGTTTACCAAAAATATTGACCAAAGTCAACTTTAATCATTTTAAAGCCACATTTTGAATTTTTTTACAGAATTTAACATATAATCTTTCCGGCTACGCGCCCGGACTGCGCATGCAAATCGAGGCAACTAAATGTGAGGTTTTCAAGGCCTCTAGAGCGCGGAAAAAGAGAGAAATCCGGTGATGACCCTTTGGGTCGTCCCAGATATGCTTCGAGCCTGCATTATTGAGTTTAAGGGTAGTTGGGACAAATACTTAGCCCTCATAGAATTTGCTTACAGTAATAGCTACCAATCAAGTATAGGCATGCCTCCTTATGAAGGTTTATATGGGAGAAAATGTAGAACGCCTCTTTGTTGGAACGAGGTTGGTGAAAGAAAATTTGTGGGTCCTGAGCTTGTGCAACAAATTGAAGATAAGGTAAAAATCATCAAGGATCGTTTGAAAATTTCTTCAGACAGACAAAAGTCCTATGCCGATCTAAAAAGGCATTAAATTGAGCATCAGGTTGGCGATAAAGTACTTTTGAAGGTTTCCCCATGAAAGAAGATTATGAGATTTGGCAAAAGGGTAAACTTAGTCCTCGGTTCATTGGACCTTATGAAATGCTTGAGAGAATTGGTCTGGTTGCATATAAGCTAGCTTTGCCACCTGAATTAGGTAAGATACACAACATCTTTCATGTTTCTATGCTTCGAAAATACCGCTCATATCCATCTCATGTTCTTCCTATTGAGTCTATTGAGGTTAGTCCTGATTTGATATATAAAGAAAAACCAATCCGAATCTTAGCCTATAAGATAAAAGTTCTTAGAAATTAGGGACTCATTAGTGAAGGTTCTTTAGAGAAATCATTCAGGCGAAGAAGTTACCTGGGAGCGAGATGAGGATATGCGAGTTCAACATCCACATTTATTTCAGGACTAGTACAAGGCAAATTTCGAGACGAAATTTTTTTAGGGGGAGAGAGTTGTAACACCCCAAATTTTTTATAATATTTGCATTCTTGATTGAACATTTTTTATAACGAGGAAATATTTTACTTTGCACTTTTTAAATGTGAAATGGTCAATATATAAAAATTTCTTACTTGAGGTTGTGTTAATATTGACAATGAAGTTTCATGGTGTTGCTATAGGTAACACTTAATATTATTTTAACTAGTTGTTATTAAATATAGATTATAACTAAGTTTTTGGATTTCCAACATTTTATATTTATCTAAGATTTATTTAGTAGTTGGGGAACCATTTTATTTTCATATCTATCTTTATTCTTCAAGGAAAAAAAAAGAAGAACTCATCTTCCTATCTCTCTATCTCTCTCTCCATAGAACTGAAATTTTCTTGAAAAACTATAGATTCCTACTAAATCAACAAGAAATTTTTGTTTTTGGGTGAAGGTCAAGTTGCTTCTCTTGGTAAGTTTCTAAACTCGTTTTTGTCACAACCCATTTTCGCTAACAGGTCATGATGGCGCCCGACGCCATTGTCAGGCCAGCCGACTGCGGAATTGTGATTTAAGTTCTCATTTTACCTTTACCAAAAAAATAATTATAATAGATTTTTTTTTCAAGTTTAAAGTCAAGACCAGTAAAGATCGATAATGTAACCAGAATAGTTATACAATCCCAAAATAAATGTCTACTACTGTGTGTGCCAAGACCTGGTGTCACGAGTGCAGGCATCTAGTAGAATATACAACGACATCCCTATCCTACTGTATGAAATAAGGAACGACAGAAAAAATACAAAGAAGACTCCATTCGGCTGCTGAGTGGCGTAGGAGGGGAAAGCAACTCACCGTAGAAGTCTCTGCCGCAACTCACTGGCGCGCACCCGATCGATAACCAGATGAATTAGCCTCAGACCCTGTACATTTAAGTACAGAAGCGTAGCATGAGTACATAAGCAATATGTACCCAGTAAGTATCCCGTCTAATCTTGAAGAAGTAGAGACGAGAGGTCGACTTGATACCTACTAGGTCAAGATAATATCATAATAATGATGTACAATATAAAGCATGGATAATGCGATTAAACAACAGTTACAATGGAAGTCAAATTCATGATTTTAATCATATTTCTTTTATCGTTCCTCTTCTTTCACATTCTCAGAAATAAATCATGAAATGGCCAAGCTCAAGTACATATATCATGCGCAATCATGCCGAGGTCGACGACCCGCTCCAACAGAATATAAATTGTGCACTGTCGAGGGTCAAACGGCCCGAACCATAGATGCATCTATTTCACCGAGGCGATCGACCCGATCCACAAATATCAAGGAAACATCAAGAATGCACACAAAGGCTCATTTATACACAAGGGAATCCTTACAAGGTTCAACAATATTCATATGTTCACTTTTCATTCCTCCCTAGTCTCTAGCATATCATAGAAGATCATATCGATAATTCACATAGAGGATATCTCAAATTATACATGATATGGGTCCTAAACTACCCAAACATTTAGTATCATAGTAGCTACGCACGGACCCTCGTCACCTAGAGCGTACGTAGCCTCTGCATTCAATAACAAATTATCATTTATTAGTCCTAAGGGGACAATTCCCTCTTACGAGGTTAGAAAGGAGACTCACCTTGCTCCGAAGCACACTTCCAATATCAAGAACAAGCCCAACACCCTCAACATGAAGATGAACGAATACAAACTAATTAAACAACGTAAGAACTAGTCAATAAAGAATTACAATATTGAATTCTAGCTATTTAAGCAATTTCCTAACCATCAACACAAGTTTCCTAAATTCCTACACCGGGCCCACGCGCCCGGATTCCGAGATTTTTCGAAGAAAGTTGTTCTCTATCACCTAAGGATCATAAATATATGATTTCTAGTTCATTACATGGCAAATTACATGATTAAATCCTAGTTTTTATTAAACCCTAGGTCTAGATCTAACCCCTTGGGACGTTGTCCTTCTTGTGGCAGTGACTTTGTCACTCATCTTGGCATGCCTCTTGATTCGGATCTTTTGCCATCTTGACTTTGGATTTGTAGTTTTTCTTGAATTATGGAACTTGTCCGTATTAAGTACGAACTAAGAAGCCATATTTAATATGGTTCTTGATTCTCTTGTATATTGGGTTTTGACCTTACTTTATTTGGGGCTTCGGTCCATCTTGATATATGATTATGCTTAGTGTGATGGCATGACGTACATATTGGGCGGAAAAAAAGAAAAATGGATATTTGATATACTCTCTTAGATTGATAGTGTCACGACCCCAATCCCGGTCGTGATGGCGCCCAACAACAATTGCTAGGCAAGCCCGACCACTTAACACCCTCAATCCGAGCATGAAGCTCAATACCGGTTAGTTAATTATTTATAACAGTTAACAAGGCTTAATGATTCAACTGATAGATAGGGACAATACTGAGAATCATGATAACACCAATAAAACTCCCAAAAGACCTGGGGTCATGAGTCTAGAGCCTCTAATAATGCAGAGTAAAAATAAATCCTCAGTAATACTAATGTTCTAAAATGCGGAAAGATAAAAGGGATAGGGGAGGAGCCGGGTCCTGCGGACGTCAGGCAGCTACCTCGACAACTCTTGAAAGCTCTAGAAGCAGCAAACAGTTCAACTAAGCTCCCGGAACACCTGAATCTGCACACATGGTGTAGGGAGTAAAGTGAGTACTTCCAATTCAGTGGTAATAGACATATATAATGGCTGACAGTAAGAAATCCCGAAATATAACAATACAAAGCTATAACCAATAATTCTACACGTTTAGCGGTGGAACAACATCAGGTAATAACAGCAAAATAGATAGACATCTATGCATGAATGCAATGCAATGCACATGACCGCTGCGGCGCGTAACCCGATCCATTTAGGTACCCGCGCTCACTGTGGGGGTTCAGACTCCGGAGGGGCTCCTACAGCCCAAGCGCAATATCATCATAACATTTGCAGCGGCGTGTATCCCGATCCACAATCAATCCAGTTATATGCATGCAAGCCACACGAGCACAGTCAAACTTACCATTTTCAGTTCCAATTATCAGAAATTATAGATTTAGTGTTTAAAACCTTAGAAATTTGCTAGTCATTTTGAGATAGTGTTTAACTCAGGACTGATATCATGAAAACATGCTAAACGTCATGGAAACAGTGATAATAATCCCTAAGGGATCCAAATAATCAGCATACAGCCCAAATATACTCATAACAATCCAAGTAGGATGTTTACCAACCAATTTCTAACCAATAACACAGTATGAATAACACTCGGTCAGACTAAGCCATAGTCCCCAATCACAAACGACCCCGCACTCGCCGTAGAGTACGTGTCTCGCCTCAATATAGCGTCACAGTGTGATATACCAGGGTTTCAAACCCTCAGGTCATCATCTACATCTATTACTCACCTCAAACCGGCCACCGGACTAGTCCGCTATGCCTTTTCCTCTCGAATCCACCTCCTCGCGCGTCAAATCTAGCCAAAACCACAATGAATACATTATAATAAGGTAATGGAACATAACCCAATTGAAAGAACTCGAAAAACACCCAAAAATACGAAGTTGGCAAAACCCGAGCCCCGGGCCCACTTCTCGAAAAATTATGAAATACACATCACCAGAATCCTCGTCTCGCCACGAGTCCGTACATATAAAATACACAAGAATCGGAGTCCATTTGACCCCTCAAATCATCAATTCAAACCCTCTTAAGTTTCAAGCCCTAACCTCCATTTTTAACCCTTAATTCCTTGAAATTCAGTGATTAATCCATGTTTTTACACCATAATAGCATAATCCGAGTCCAATAATTCTTACCTGATGAAACCCCTTTGAATTCTCTCCAAAATCGCCCAAGAATCGCCTAAGCCGAAGTCCAAAATATTTTCCTTCTTTTTTTCCAATTCGTGAACACTGTTCACTTTAATTCCAGGTCGCTTTCTGCTTATGCGGTCAATTAACCGCACATGCGCTTGCCGCTTCTGCGATCACCATGACCGCTTATGCAGTCTCCACTATTTCCCCAGGACCGCCTCTGCAATCAAAATCCGCTTTTGCAGATAGATTTCCATTTCCGCGGAATATACCAGGCCCCTCAAGGACCGCTTTTGCGACCCCATAGCCGCATCTGCGAAACCACTCCTGCGGCTCCTTTTCCGCATATGCGGAAATACCAGAAGCCAGAAGATCAGACCTGTTGCATGCTTCCAAAATTCTCGTTTAACCATCCAAAACCACCCCGAGGCCCCCGGGACCTAAACCAAAAGCACCAACACATCCTAAAACCTTATTCAAACTTGTTCCAATCCTCAAAACACGTCAAGCAACGCTAAAACCATTAAATCACATCGAATTCAAGCCTAGTTTTCTTCAAAACTTCCGCAATACGCATTCAATCAAAAGCCCGACCAAACGACGTCCGAATGACATGAAACTTTGCAGACATATCCAAAATCACCTAACGAAGCTATTGCAACTCTCGAAATTCCATTCCGACCCTCGGATCAAAATCTCACCTATCAACAGAAATTTGCCAAAATTCAAACTTCGCCAATTCAAGCCTAATTCAACACTGGACCTCCAAATTCAATTCCGATCGCACTCCTAAGTCAGAAATCATCCCCCGAAGCTAACCGAATCACCGGAATTCACATCCAAGCCCTCTAAATACGTAGTTAACTTTCGGTTGACTTTTCCAAATCAAGCTTCCTTCTAAGAGGCTAAGTGCCTCATTTCCAACTAAAACCAATTCAATTCTATCCGATCCATTCAAATACTGATATTGAAACATAGAGCAACATAATATGGGAAAAATAGGGCGGTAAATCACGTGACGATGGGTCGGGTCATCACATCCTCCCCAACTAAAACAAACACTCATCCTCGAGCGAGTCAAGAAACATACCTGGAGTCTCAAACAAGTGAGGATATCTGCTCCGCATCTCCCACTCGGTCTCCCAAGTAGCCTCCTCCATGGGCCGACCTCTCCACTGCACCTTGACCGAAGCTATATCCTTTGACCTCAATCTCCAAACCCGACGACCCAAAATAGCCACTGGCTCCACATCATAGGTCAAATCATCATCCAACTGAACTGTACTGAAGTCCAACACATGAGAGGGGTCCCCAACATACTTCCGGAGCATAGACACATGAAATACTAGATGAACTCCCGATAGGCTGGGTGGCAAAGCAAGCATATAAGCCACCTCCCCAATCCTCCTGAGAATCTCAAAAGGGCCAATGAACCTCGGACTCAGCTTCCCTTTCTTTCCAAATCTCATGACGCCCTTCATAGGTGAAACCTTCAGCAAGACCTTCTCGCCCACCATATAAGATACATCCCGAACCTTCCGGTCCGCATAACTCTTCTGACGCGACTGAGCTGTACGAAGTCTTTCCTGAATCACTTTCACCTTATCTAAGGCATACTGGACTAACTCTGTCCCTAACAACCTAGCCTCGCCGGGCTCAAACTAACTAACCGGAGATCTACACCGTCTCCCATATAAGGCCTCATACGGTGCCATCTGAATGCTGGACTGGTAGCTGTTGTTGTAAGCAAACTCTGTAAATGGCAAGAAATCAGCCCAAGAACCTCCAAAGTCAATAACACAGGCACGCAACATGTCCTCCAATATGTAAATGGTACGCTCGGACTGCCCGTCCGTCTGAGGATGAAACGCTGTGCTCAACTCTACCTGTGTACCCAACTCTCGCTGAAAAGTCCTCTAGAACTAAGAAGTAAACTAAGTACCCCTATCTGATATAATGGAAACTGGGGCCCCATGCAACCGTACAATCTCTTGGATGAAAATCTCTGCTAGCCGCTCCGAATAATAGGTGGTACATACAGGAATGAAGTGCGCGGACTTGGTCAGCCGATCCATAATCACCCAAACCGAATCAAACTTCCTCGCTGTCCGAGGGAGACCACTCACAAAATCCATAGTAATCTTCTCCCACTTCCACTCGGGAATATCCATACGCTGAAGCACACCACCGGGCCTCTGATGCTCATACTTGACCTGCTGACAGTTGAGACACCGAGCTACATAACTCACAATATCTTTTTTCATTCTCCTCCACCAGTAATATTGTCTCAAATCCTGATACATCTTCGCGGCACCTGGATGAATAGAATACCACGAGCTGTGGGCCTCCTCTAATATCAACTCCCGAAGCCCATCCACATTGGGCACGTAAATCCGGCCCTGCATCCTTAACACACCATCACTATCAATAGTCACATCCCTGGCATTATCATGCTGAACCCTGTCCTTAAGGACAAGCAAATATGGATCATCATACTGGCGCTCTCTAATGCGGTCATACAAGGGAGACTGAGATACCACACAAGCCAACACCCGACTAGGCTCCGAAATATCTAACCTCACCATCCGATTGGCCAAATCCTGGACATCAACTGCAAAGGGCCTCTCCCCAACTGGAATGTATGCCAAACTACCCGTACTCACCGTCTTTCGGCTCAAAGCATCGGCCACTACATTGGCCTTCCCCGGATGAAACAAAATGGTAATGTCATAATCCTTGAGCAACTCAAGCCATCTCCGCTGCCTTAAATTAAGATCCTTCTGTTTCAACAAGTGCTGGAGACTGCGATGATCGGTATACAACTCACAAGATACGCCATAGAGGTAGTGCCTCCAAATCTTTAAAGCATAAACTATGGCAACCAACTCCAAATCATGAACGGGGTAGTTCTTCTCATGAGGCTTCAACTGACGAGAAGCATAAGCAATAACTCTACCCTCCTGCATCAACACACATCCAATCCCAACTCTCGAAGCATCACAATACACAGTGTAATAACCTGAAGCTGATGGCAAGACTAACACTGGAGCTGTGGTCAAAGCTGTCTTGAGCTTCTGAAAGCTCTCCTCGCACTCGTCCAACCATACAAATGGTGCACCCTTCTGCGTCAACTTGGTCAAGGACGAAGAAATAGATGAAAAACCCTGGACAAACCGACGATAACACCCTGCCAAATAGAGGAAACTCTAAATCTCCGTAGCTGAGTACGGTCTAGGCCAACTCTGCACTACCTCTATCTTCTTTGGGTCAACCTAAATACCATCGCTAGACATCACGTGTCCCAGAAAAGCCACAGACCTAAGCCAGAACTCACACTTGGAGAACTTTGCATAAAGTTTCTCCTCCCTCAATCTCTGTAATACTACTCTCAAATGCTAAGCATGCTCCTTCTGGCTACGCGAGTACACCAGGATATCATCAATAAACACAATCACAAATGAATCCAGATACGCCCGGAACACGCTGTTCATCAAATGCATGAATGAAGCTGGGGTGTTAGTCAGCCCAAAAGACATAACTAGAAACTCATATTGTCCATATGTCATCCTGAAAGTTGTCTTCATAATATCAGAATCCCTAATCTTCAGCTGGTGACAGCCTGAACGAAGATCAATCTTCGAGTGTATCCTCGCTCCCTGGAGCTGATCAAACAAATCATCAATGCACGGTAGAGGATACTTGTTCTTCACTGTTACCTTGTTCAACTGCCTATAATTAATACACATCCTCATTGTGCCATCTTTCTTCTTGATAAATAGAACCGGTGCACCCCACGGTGACACACTCGGGTGAATGAACCCCTTATCTAGGAGTTCCTGAAGCTGCTCCTTCAATTCCCTTAACTCAGCTGGTGCCATACGATAGGGAGGAATAGAGATGGGCTGAGTGCCCGACACCAGATCAATACCAAAATCAATGTCTCACAACGGGCACAGAATCAAGACTAGGAGTCTCAGCTCCAACATCTCTCACAAAAGCCAAGTACGATAAACAACCTTTCCCAACCATCCGCTGGGCCTTTAGGAAAGAGATCACCCTGCTGGGAACATAATCGGTCGAACCTCGCCACTAAATCCTCGGAACACCTGGAATGGCCAACGTAACTATCTTGGCATGACAGTCCAGAATAGCATGGTACGGGGATAGCCAATCCATACCCAGAATCACATCAAAGTCTATCATGCCCAACAACAAGAAGTCAACTCGGGTCTCCAGACCCCCAATAGTCACCAGACAAGATCGATATACATGATCCACAATAATGGTATCACCCACCGGGATAGATACATGCACAGGCAAGGCAAGACAACTACGGGTCGTACCCAGATGATGTGCAAAATATAAAAACACATAAGAGTATGTAGACCCGGGATCAAATAAAATAGAAGCATACTTGTGGCAGACTGAGATAATACCTGTGATAACAGCATCAGATGCAACGACGTCCCTCCTATCTGGGATAGCATAGAACCGAGCCTGACCACCACTAGATCGATCTCCACCCCAAGGGCGGCCCCTAGCTGTCTGACCCCCACCCCTACCTAACTGGGATGGTGCTGAAGTAGATGGAGTAGAAGAGGATGGTTGATCCCTCTGATGAGACCGACCACCACGAAGCCGAGGACACTGTCTCTTCATGTGGCCAAACTCGCTGCACTCATAGCAACTACCGAACACTGAAGAAGGGGACTGAAGGGAACCCCTCGCTGTAGATGAACCCTGGGCTAAAGAGGCAGGAGTAGAACTCTAGGCTGGGAGGGCACTAAGTGAAGACTGGCCCTGTTGAACTCCCCGATGACCACGGCCTGAAGAAGCCCCACTGTACTCTGGGCGACCTAACTGAGGAGGTCTGAAGGAACGACCTCTGCCACGCTGGAACTGGCCCGTAGATGGAGCACCACTAAAGCTACTTGAACCTCGAGGCCTCTTGGCCTCCCTTTCCTCACGCTCCCGATGACTATCTGTCTCAATCTGTCAAGCCATATCGACTACCTCCTCAAACGAAGCTGCTACAACCCTCTCTTTAGTCATCAAAATGCGAATCGAATAGTTGAGGCCATCCACGAACCTCCTAATCCTCTCCCGATCTGTTGGGATCATCCAAGTAGCATGTCTATCCAACTGCGTGAACCTCAACTCATACTGGGTCACAATCATGTTACCCTGGATCAACCACTCAAACTGTCGATGCAGCTTCTCCCTACGAGACTGTGACACATACTTCTCCAGGAAAAGAGTGGAGAACTGCTGCCAAGTAAGGGGTGCTGCTCCCCCAGGCCTATGCCTCTCAAACTCCTCCCACCATGTAAATGCAGGCCTTGAGAACTGGAAGGTAGTAAAAGCCACTCCACTCGACTCTAAGATCCCTGCAGTGCGAAGCATCCGCTGACGCTTGTCTAAAAGTCCCTGGGCATCCTCGCCCTCAGTACCGCTGAACGTCGGAGGCTGAAGTCTGCCAAACCTCTCTAGTCGACGCTGCTCATCGTCTGGCATCACTGGAACCACATACTCTGGAGTTGGCACGACTGGCGCAACTGGAGCAACCGGTGCAACTGGCTGAGCTGGGGCAACTCCTGGTGTCTATAATCCCCGCACAACCTGCTCGGGTGTGCGAGCTGCGGGGGTCTGATGACCACCCCCGGTCTGAGAAGTAGCTGCGGCAGTAGTGGCTGAGACTGCCTGAGCCAGACTAGTGCAGATAGATAAGATCTGAGCTAAAGCCTCCTGAAGACCAGGAATCACGATGGGCACCGCCGGTGCCTGAACAGGTGCTGTTGGAGCATCTACAGCTAGAGGCTGTTCCTGAATGGGGGCAACTGGTGGGTCAACTGGTGCTACCCCTACTGCTCTGCCTCGACCATGACCACGGCCGCATCCACGTCCTCTAGCGGGTGGCAATGGTGGTCATCCGCCACGTCTGGTAGCATGAGTTCTCGCCATCTGCGAGAGAATAGAATGTAGAAATTTAGTTCTCAGAACAACAAAGTCGTACGACAAGAGTTCAAGAATATGAAGTGTTTCCTAAAGGTTCTGCAGCCTCTCGAGGATAAGCACATACGCCTCCGTACCGATCCGCGAGACTCTACTAACCGGATCATGACTCATGAGGCCTAGTAACCTAGGCTCTGATACCAACTTGTCACGACCCCACTCCCGGTCATGATGGCGCCCAACAACAATTGCTAAGCAAGACCAACCACTTAACACCCTCAATCCGAGCATGAAGCTCAATACCGGTTCATTAATTATTTATAACAGTTAACAAGGCTTAGTGATTCAACTGATAGATAGGGACAATACTGACAACCATGATAACACCAATAAAACTCCCAAAAGACCTGGGGTCATGAGTCTAGAGCCTCTAATAACACAGAGTAAAAATAAATCCTCAGTAATACTGATGTTCTAAAATGCGGAAAGATAAAGGGATAGGGGAGGAGCCGGGTCCTGCGGACGTCAGGCAGCTACCTCGATAACTCCTGAAAGCTCTGCAAGTAGCAAACAACACAACTAAGCTCCCAGAACACTTGAATCTGCACACATGGTGCCGGGAGTAAAGTGAGTACTTCCAACTCAGTGGTAATAGACATATATAATGGCCGACAGTAAGAAATACCGAAATATAACAATGAAAAGCTATAACCAATAATTCTACACGTTTAACGGTGGAACAACATCAGGTAATAACAGGCAAAGCAGATAGACATCTATGCATAAAAGCAATGCAATGCACATGACCGCTGCGGCGCGCAGCCTGATCCATTTGGATACCCGCGCTCACTGTGGGGGTTCAGACTCTTGAGGGGCTCCTACAGCCCAAGCACAATATCATCGTAACATTCGCTGCGGCGTGCAGCCCGATCCACAATCAGTCCAGTTATATGCATGCAAGCCACATGGGCACAGTCAAACTTACCATTTTCAGTTCCAATTATCAGAAATTATAGATTTATTGTTTAAAACCTTAGAAATTTGCTAGTCATTTTGAGATAGTGTTTAACTCAGGACTGATATCATGAAAACATGTTAAACGTCATGGAAACAGTGATAATAATCCCTAAGGGATCCAAATAACCGGCATACAGCCCAAATATACTCATAACAATCCAATTAAGATGTTTACCAACCAATTTCTAACCAATAACACAATATGAATAACACTCGGTCGGACTAAGCCATAGTCCCCAATCACAAACGACCCCGCACTTGCCGTAGAGTACATGTCTCACCTCAATATATCATCACAGTGTGATATACCGAGGTTTCAAACCCTCAGGTCATCATCTACATCTATTACTCACCTCAAACCGGCCACCGGACTAGTCCGCTATGCCTTTTCCTCTCGAATCCACCTCCTCGCGCATCGAATCTGGACAAAACCACAACAAGTACGTTATAATAAGCTAATGGAACATAACCCAATTGAAAGAACTTGGAAAATGCCCAAAAATACGAAGTTGGCAAAACCCGAGCCCCGAGCCTACTTCTCAAAATATTACGAAATTTACATTACCAGAATCCTCGTCTCGCCACGAGTCCGTACATATAAAATACATAAGAATCGGAGTCCATTTGACCCCTCCAATCATCAATTCAAACCCTCTTAAGTTTCAAGCCCTAACCTCCATTTTTAACACTTAATTCCTTGAAATTCAGTGATTAATCCATGTTTTTACACCATAATAACATAATCCGAGTCCAATAATTCTTACCTGATGAAACCCTTTTGAATTCTCTCCAAAATCGCCTAAGCCGAAGTCCAAAATATTTTCCTTCTTTTTTTCAAATTTGTGAACACTGTTCACTTTAATTCCAGGTCGCTTTCTGCTTATGCGGTCAATTAACCGCACCTGCGGTTGCCGCTTCTGCAATCACCATGACCGCTTATGCGGTCTCCACTATTTCCCCAGGACCACCTCTGCGATCAAAATCCGCTTTTGCGAACATATTTCCGTTTCTGCAAAATATACCAGGCCCCTCAAGGACCGGTTTTGCGACCCCATAGTCGCATCTGCGGAACCGCTCCTGCGGCTCTTTTTTCGCAGATGCGGAAATAACAGAAGCCAGAAGATCAGACCTGTTGCATGCTTCCAAAATTCTCGTTTAACCATCCGAAATTACCCCGAGGCCCCCCGGGACCTCAACCAAAAGCACCAACACATCCTAAAACCTTATTCAAACTTGTTCCAATCGTCAAAACACATCAAGCAACGCTAAAACCATTAAACCACATCGAATTCAAGCCTAGTTTTCTTCAAAACTTCCGCAATAGGCATTCAATCAAAAACCCGACCAAACGACGTCCGAATGACCTGAAACTTTCTAGACATATCCAAAATCACCTAACGAAGCTACTGCAACTCTCGGAATTCCATTCCGACCCTCAGATCAAAATCTCACCTATCAACCGAAATTCGCCAAAATTCAAACTTCGCCAATTCAAGCCTAATTCTACACCGGACCTCCAAATTCAATTCTGATCGCTCTCCTAAGTCACAAATCATCCCCTGAAGCTAATTGAATCACCAGAATTCACATCCGATCCCTCTAACTACATAGTCAACTTCTGGTTGACTTTTCCAAAACAAGCTTCCTTCTAAGAGGCTAAGTGCCTCATTTCCAACTAAAACCAATTCAATTATATCCGATCAATTCAAATACTGATATTGAAACATAAAGCAACATAATATGGGGAAAACAGGGCGGTAACTCAAGTGACGATGGGCCGGGTCGTCACAGATAGTATACAATTTCTTGACTCTTGAACATTGTTTATTGGTATTTGGAAACACTTAAAAGTTTGATATTGATATGTTTGATATATTTGTTCACTTGATTTAAATTATGTTAAATTGAGCTAACTATGACTGAAGAGGGGAATTGGAGAATTTAATGAGGGCGATTTGCAGCGGTACCCTATTTTTATGCCACCTTTTAACCTATACCCTATTATAAAAAACTATTGATTTCGTAACTAACTAAAAGAAAATGCATGTTAATATGACCATTATACCCCTTCCAAAACATATAAAAGTGTGTCTCTCCTCCGTATTCCCATATTCAAATTTCAGATCTCCTCCGTATCTCCTCCATCAGTCTGTTCCTCCTGAGAACGCGTCTCGCATTCAAATTCCATATTCAAATTCAAATACATTGTAAGTATCCAAATTCATTTCCAGAATTCAAAATAGTTTTTGAATTATATGTTTTCTGATTGATTGATTGAAGTTGTTTGACGAACTTCACCGATATGCTGAATTCTAAATCTATTTGACGATGAATTCCTCCTGCACTGGATGCTGAAGTTTTTTAAATATTACTTAAAAACTTGAGCAGGAGGCTGAAGTTTCAAATTGAACCAAAAAAAGTTCGACTTAGGAGCTGAAGTTTTTTAGTTATTACTTAAAAACTTCAGCAGGAGGCTGAAGTTTTCCTCCTACACTGGATAAATTAAAAAATTATATTGCACCAAAAAAACTTCAGCCTAGGAGCTGAAGTTTTTTTTGTTTATTACTTAAAAACTTAAGCAAGAGGCTGAAGTTTTCCTCTTACACTACTTAAATAAAAAAATCAAATTGCACCAAAAAAACTTCGGCCTAGGAGTTGAAGTTTTTTAGTTATTACTTAAAAACTTCAGCAGGAGGCTGAAGTTTTCCTCCTATACTGGCTAAATTAAAAAAATCATATTGCGCCAAAAAAACTTTGGCCTAGGAGCTGAAGTTTTTTAGTTCTTACTTAAAAACTTCAGCAGGAGGCTGAAGTTTTCCTCCTACATTGGCTAGATTAAAAAATTATATTGCACTAAAAAAACTTCAGCCTAGGAGCTGAAGTTTTTTTGTTATTACTTAAAAACTTCAGCAGGAGGCTGAAGTTTTCCTCCTACACTGGCTAAATTAAAAAATCATATTGCACTAAAAAAACTTCGGCCTAGGAGCTGAAGTTTTTTAGTTATTACTTAAAAAGTTCAGCATGAGGAGCTGAAGTTTTCAACCTACACTGGCTAAATTAAAAAATTATATTGCACCAAAAAACATCGGTATAGGTGCTGTAGTATTTTAGTTATTATTTAAAAATTTCATGCTTGAACTAAAAATGCCTGCACTAAGTATTTTATTATTATTTTTTCAAAAATTTCATACCATAAAATGCTTATGTTTTCAGGAATATGTAAAATATTTTTCATATAATTTTTTGTATGCTGAAGTTTTTTCAGTTCATCTGCTAACTATGGTTAATATTTTATCGAGCAATATTTAATTTTTAGATAATGTTTTGCTAATTGTTCTGTTATTTTATAAGTTTAAAAATTATTTTTAGTTCATGCTTGAACTAAAAAATGCCTGCACTAAGTATTTTATTATCATTTTTTAGAAAAACTTCATACCAAAAAATGCTTATGATTTCAGGAATATGTAAAATATTTTTCATATAATTTTTTGAATACTGAAGTTCTTTTAGTTCATCTGCTAAATATGCTTAATATTTTGTTGATCAATATGTAATTTTCAGATTAAGTTTTTTTTAATTGTTCTGTTATTTTATAAGTTTAAAAAGAATTATTAGTTCATTCTTGAAGTTTTCATCAAGCACTGTGTATTTTATTATTATTATTTGAAAAAACTTCACACCAAAAAATGCTTAATATTCAGATTAGTTTTTGTTAATTCCTGCTGCAGTTATATAGTTCATTTTCTCTGTTATTTTTCGAATTTAAATATAACTAATATTAAAAAAACGCAGAAAAAACTTATAACAAAAACTTAACATTTGATTAAAACATAATATAAGATAAACACAAACTACATAAATAAACAAAACAAAAAAAATTAATCGTCCATACCATCATCATCATCATCGTCGTCGTCGCTTCCAGATGGACGAGCATCTTCATCAGCAAGATTGTCAAATCTTGCATACATCACAGGAGCATCAAGCTTGTTGTTAATTTCTTTGTGCTCCCTGTTGTACTTTCTATGACCTCATCAAGCTTCAACTCAAATGCCTCAATGATGTCTTGCTTGATCTCGTCCACTATTTGCCTAATGACAGCATCTATTTTTCTCCTTTTCGTATTTTATATATGCTAAAATATATGTGTTTGAGTAAATAAACTCACAAAAAATAACGTGCTTATATGGGGGAAGGGGGAATTTCTGCATGGTATATGAAAAGGCAAAAAGGAATTTTAAAGGTAGTCTAATGAAAAGCGTGCATGAATATGATAGGAATGTATTTATTACACTAACACATACCCCAAACGCAATATAATTACTACTTCAATTGTGTAGGTTACTGCTGTATACTATGCAATTAATACTGAAACATGCTATACTTTTCTGTAAAAAAAACTTCGGATTAATGTCCTGAAGTTTTTTAGTTCATTTCTAAAATCTTTAGCACTTACCTGCTGAAGTTGTTTTCCCCTGCATTTATGAATCACTATGATAAAACAACTTCATCTAATATGCTGAAGTTATTAAGCTTATCTCTAAAAACTTTAGCACTTATAAGTTGAAGTTTTCTTTGCAGGATTCATTAATTATGTCATACATCTTTTTCCAAAAATACTTCAGCAGAAGATGCCTAAGTGATTTAGTTTATTTATAAAAACTTCAGCACAAACAACATAAAAATTCTTCTGTTCACTTTCCTAATGCTTGCCACTAAACATGAATCTGCAGGATGAGTTCGATTTGCGTTGTTATAACTTTCAATGGGAGTTGGACTCCCGATTTCAAATACTTGGATCATGATACAAAACTTGTTCTACTGTGATGACCTGACCGGTCGTCTCATGAGTTACAACTTCTTTTCTCCCATTTTACGCTTCTTCATGTTTCGTTATCGGTATGTGGTGTGTTAGAGTTGATTTGGATTGATTTTGATAAGAAATGAGACACTTAGTCTCTTTAAGGAAAGCTTAAGTTGGAAAAGCCAACCGGACGTTGACTTATGAGTTAGTAGGCTTGGATGTAATTTCTGGAGATTCGGTTAGCTTCGGGAAGTGATTTGTGACTTAGGAGTGCGATCGGAATTGATTTTAGAGGTTCGGAGTAGAATTAGGCTTGAGGTGGCAAAGTTAGTATATTGGCGAATTCCGGTTGATAGGAAAGATTTTGATCCGAGGTTCAGAATGGAATTCCGAGAGTTGCAGTAGCTTCGTTAGGTGATTTTGGTCATGTGTGAAAAATTTCAGGTCATTCGGACGTCGTTTGGTCGGGTTTTTGATCAAATGCGTGTTTCAGAAGTTTTTGAAGAAACTTAGGCTTGGATTTGATGTGATTTGATGTTTTTAGTGTTAATCGTGGTGTTTTTATGATTGGAACAAGTTTGAATAATATTTTAGGTCGTATTGGTATTGTTGGTTGAGGTCCCAGGGGCCTCGGGGTGATTTCGGATGGTTAAACGGGATTTTTTGAACTTGTGAAAAGGGAAAAGTGTTGCTGCTTCTGGTATTTCCACTTCTACGGAATTTGGACCGCAGAAGCGAGGCCTCTTAAGCGATGGATTGACCGCAGAAGCGGTGAGGAGGCATGGGCGCTTGGTTCCGCAGAAGCGATAGTGCCACAGAAGCGAAATCGCTTATGCGATGTGGTGACCGCAGAAGCGGTTTGGTTCGAGAGTGGAATTTCGACAAAAGCGGAAGAAAAGGCGCAGAAGCGAAAGTGCTGGGTTGAATATTAAATATTTCGTCCGCGGGTTAGGTATTATTTTCCTCCATTTTTGAGCATCTTGAGAGCTTTTTGGGAGCAATTGAAGAGGATTTCGACTGGAGTTTATTGGAGGTAAGATTTTTGAGTTAGAAACATGATTATTATGTGAAATTAACCTAGAAATTTATGGAATTAAGCCTAAAATTGATAAACTAGGGCTTGGGATTTTGAGATTTAAATTTGGAATTTGATGGGGCATTTGAGCTCTGATGTTGGTAAATTTGATATGTATAGACTCGTGGCGAGACGAGGAATCCGGTGATCTGAATTTTATAGATTTTTGAGAAGTGGGCCCGGGGCTCGGGTTTTGCTAGTTTCGAGTTTTTTGCTGTTTTTCTATTGTTTTCGATTAGGTATTGTTCCCTTAGCATATTGTGATGTATTCGCTCTGATTTTGGTTAGATTCGACGTGCGTGGAGGTCGATTTGAGGGGCAAAGGCATCACGGGCTAGAGATTTTGCCGGTTCGAGGTGAGTAATGATTGTAAATGATATCCTGAGGGTTTGAAACCCCGGATTTGCACCCATAGTGCTATATTGAGGTGACTTGCATGCCGGATAGAGAGCGTGGGGTAGAGTACCGTTGGGTATTGTGACTTGGTCCGTCCCGATTATTGATTTTACCGCGTATTTAACTATGACTTGGGCTTATTGCCATAATTGGGGCTTATTGCAGACTGTTTGAACTCCTAGTGAGCTATCATCACTGTTTTCCTCACTATATTGAAATATTATTTAAACTTAGCCCATTTGAATTACACTGTTTTATGAACTCAGCTATATTTTTACTCAACCTTGAGTTTTTAACTGACATTTGAACTATTGTTTGAGCTGAGCATTATTATTTTTACTGATTCCCGAGTGGCTTATGATTATTTTTGGACTGATTGAGGCCGAGGGCCATGTGTGAGGATATATTGAGTGATGTGAGGAGGCTTTTCAGGCCTCGAGTGTATTGTGAGGAGGCTTTCAGTCCTCGAGTGTATTGTGAGAAGGCTCTCAGGCCTCATGTTAATATGTACAGGCTTTCAGGCCTTATGATGATATAACGCTTGGGCTGTAGGAGCCCCTCCGGAGTCTGCACACCCACAGTGAGCGCGGGTACCTATGTGATTGAGAGTGAGCCCGAGGGGCTGATGTTGTGCTGTGTGACTCATACTGAGTTAGAGGGGCTGATACTATTCTGAGTGATGTGATACTGAGCCTGAAGGGCTGATACTGTCTTGAGCGATTGATATTGAGCTCGAGGGGCTGGTACTGTTTTGAGATGTGCCCGAGGGGCGAACTTTTATGTGCTCACCTTGCATACTTATTTGCATTTTCACCTGCTATATTGTGGTATTTGTGCTTGAGGAGCGGATTTTCTATGCTAATCAGCACTAACTATTTTGAATAGTTTTCGTAACTATTGAAAAGACCATTTTCAAAAGAGATTTGAACTGAGCCGTAACATTTCTAAAAATTTCACTGATTTCACGGTTTTCTCAGAGTAGCTTCTGTATAGAATATTGGTTGCCTTATGTGATTTCTTGCCACTCAGTTATTATTTACTTTTATTGCTCACTGAGTTGGAGTACTCACTTTACTCCCTGCACCTCGCGTGCAGTTGTAGGTATTGTTCACCCGGTAGCGGGTTATTAGCTGACTGAAGGTATTACTATTGTAGCTGAGCAAGGTGACCGCTAGCGTTCGCGGCACCGGACTTCATCTTTTGATTCCAGATTTTATTTTGTATATTATTGACCCTGTAGCTGTATTTAGACTTATTTAGATGCTCGTGACTTGTGACACCCCGGTCGGGTTGTGTTGGGTTGTAAATATCGATTAATATTGTTGTTAAGTTGTACTCATCTATTCATTTATGTTTAATAATAGTTAAAGAGATGAATTGGGTTAGTTGGCTGGCCTTGTCTTCACGAGAGGCGCCATCACGACCGGGTTTTGAAATTGGGTCGTGACAAGTTGGTATCAGAGCCTAGGTTACTAGGTCTCACGAGTCATGAGTAGGTTTAGTAGAGTCTCGTGGATCGGTACGGAGACGTCTGTATTTATCCTTGAGTGGCTGCGGAACCTTTAGGAATAACTTCACCTTCTTGAATTCTTATCGTGCGTCCTTGATTCAGCTTGAAAAGAAACTTTTGAAATTTATTCCACGTGTTCGTACGTGCGCATGAGCTCTCAGTATCAGATGTGCCTTGATGGCTTGTGATTCCCCGATCGAGGGGCGAGATGTAATCTCCGTGAGTTTATATTGGGCCGGTCTGGAGGACTTGGGGCCGGATCCTTGCCTATGGCTTGAGCACCGAGGTGCTGATTGTGTGAGCAAGCGTTTTGAACTTATATGTTCGGAATTGTCCCTATTAGCTGGAATGGCGGTTGGATATCAATGTGAGGAGTATGTTAGTACTGAGAGATGTATCTATGTGACTTGATAGTGACGAAGAAGTTTTTTGGACAGTAGATGAACTGTTAAGTGTTCATTTCCTATTGTAATTTGATGTGTGGCCCGAGTATGGGCGTGTGAAAAATATTTTCGTGTCTCCTAGTTGGGGAGTGAAGTGCATTACATGTGGAAGTATGAGTTCAGACCCAGGAAAGACTAAATGACTGTGTAATGGGTATGACAGTGGGAGGTATGCTGAAATACTAAATTGAGGCGAAGCAGGTGGGTTATCTCCGGCGGAGTGTTCTTAAGTGGTATGATCCTTATGTGTATGTTAGAAGATATCATGTGTAATTGAAGGGTACGTATTGAAATTTGAAAATTTGGGTCGCTTAAGAGAGTGGACTCAATTGATGTGGGGATGATATCGAGATTTGCAGAGGATTATAGTACGAGATGATCTGTGTTTTCACAAACTTGTAGAGGATTTGAGTTTAATCTCACTATGATATTGTGGCATCAGTAGAGTAAAATTATTATGGGTTATTGAGTGTGCCCTGATATATGGCTTCGAGCCAAGTTGGGGAGGTTGCTGCTGATTAGCTGATTGCACAGATATGTGCTATGTTGGTACAGGTTTGAGTCATGTTGGAGAATCAGTTCTGGTTGCGGAAATTGAGCCGAGGATGGCACGAGTGGAGCAAAATTTTGACAAAGGGTATATGGTGCTTCGTAGATGTATGAGAATCACAGGATGTCTTAAGCGGTTGTTGGTAAAGAATGCTCGGCGCATGGAGCAGGAAGATATTTGTTTGTATTGGGATGAGGTCATATCCTACGGTGTTAGAGTTCTATTGAGGCGTGGGTGGTTCTGTTTGTGTGATCAGGTAAATGGAAATTTGAAGGAGAGGGAATGACTCTCGGGAATGGTTTTAATGTGTTCAAGATTCTACATGCAACAATCAGGTGTCTTAAGGTTGTGTATGTAGTTAGAGACTATATTTTCATTGGAAAAGGCGACTTGTGGTATTTTTATGTTAATTAATGTATCAGTATCTGGAAAGAAGAGGTAACAGACTTAGATTCGCAGGAAGTTCTTCAGAGTAAAGTATTTTGGAATGTGGTGTATCTGGGAATATTTGAGAGAGTAATCAGTGGCTTATGGGTCATAGATAGTGTGGTCTAGTGCTTGGGTCTCGTGTGGTAAGCCTGGGTTGAGGCATTGTGGTGCTACAGCAAGAGGGAATATCAAGTGGATGATAAATCACAAAGGAAATTAGATAGATGGAATAGCTTGATAGTAGACTGAATCGGTATGGTAAGGATATGATTAATTTCTTTGTATGTGTTTGAGGTAATGAGCCTTTACAGGTATTTTGCAGCAAAGCCCTTGAGTTCTGATAACTTGTTTAGTCTGGTCTAGTTAGAAGGATTCAGTCCTGACAGTTTCAGTTCTGAAAGGAAGTTCATAAAGCTCTTGGGCAACAGGTAGCCTCAGATAATCAAGGAAACGACACTGCTAATTGGAAGTGATTTGATGAGAGCACATGTCTCAGAAGAAGGGTAATGTGATTTGACTAATGATACTTCGGTAGTATTGGGGCACTTTCTTGCTAGATCAACTGCTGATATCTGAGTTTGTTTGATGGCACAGGGGAATTTTAAAATATCTTCTGTGAAACGATTGGGTACTTGAGGTGTGATATGTATTCATACGGCTATATGGAGTTGGAGCCTGAGAGTTCTCGTGTTTAGGCTATGCAGTGGTTGTAGATCATGTGTATCAGCACCGTTTAGCAGTTATTGGGAATTGGATGTCCGAGTGGATCTTTCTTTGCTTGGTATGTTAGATTTTGGATATGATATTGGGGTATAGACCGGTTGTCCTAGTGTTAGGTTATTCTAGACTATTGTGCTATAGGCCATGCCGGAAAATGCCACAGGTTGCGTGGCGAGGTGCATCAGATTATGTTCTAGCGGAGTGGTTTGTATTCCAAAGACCAGCGGATGGATGGGGAGAACTGACTTTCTTAATTGGGCCTTCGTTATGGATGTCAGTGCAGAGATTTTTTACCATTGATTCAATTCTGGTATTGAGGGACTTTTCGGATGCGTTTCTTGTGGTCGGGTATGTCATTGGGCGAGACTGTGGATTTCGGTATTAATTTGGTGCCGGGGACCGTATCGTACGGCTCCGGCAGGAGTTATAGTAGTAGAAGGAGCAGCTTCAGGCTTTCTTGGTAATGAGTTTATTGGTAGGTTGATGTGGATACGTGTTTAGCTTGAGTTGGCTTGGTTGGCCCGGTTGGCCCCGAATTGTATTGTTGAGGGATAGGTTGATTCGATCGTCATTGAGCTTGTTAGTGATCTGGAAAGATTCATGAGTTGTTTTTCTGTGCTGTGAGATGTTATGATTTATTGGTTATGGGCACATGTGGTGCGGTTCTATTGGGGAAATTCATAGAGGAAGTCGAGTGGAAGAGTAATTGAGTGTTGCTCGGTAAATGGAGTGTTAGTTATGACCTATCGGGTTGCGTGTCATATGTTATTTGTTTTACCGTAGGTGTGATGAGTTTCTTTGGTTCCAGACATCAAATGGTGCGTGGCTATTGATTTTAAGCATAATGACTTGGGGTGTTTCATATGTAACAGTGTTTGGATAGGATCGCGCATTGTGACGAGGGCACGCAGGGGTATGACCCTTCGGGGTAGATTCAGGTATTCTATTTCTATAATGTGAGACGGGTCTCAACTTTGTTTTGTAATGGTATTGATGAGCTTGGGGGACAACTCTTTTGTTTGGGTCATTTTTCATGATTTGAGTATGTTCAGACCGTTTCTTATTGGTGCGCGTATTATGCAAGTTGTGGCGTAGGCTTGTATTGAGGTGTCATATCACCAGAGTGGTGTGTTTGATTCAAGATGACCATTGGGGCCACTAATGAGTACGAACATGTTTGATTTCAGCTTGTTGGAAGGATAATATCAAGGTTCGACTCGGAATTTATTGTGGTGTTAGTCAAAAGGGAAGTGACTTCATGAGTGGTTGACCTGAGAAATGGTTACGGTTTATTGCGTGTTTCATTTATCGTTGATAGTATATGAAAGTGTTGGAATAAGACTTTAGCTGATAAAAGGTCTTTTATCGGTATTTGGTTATTGTAGGCAACTGCTGTGAATAGAAGCTACCATTTCGAGTGTTTGGATTATGTGGTATATCATATGATTTCACCTGAGGTTGCAGGTATGGCTTATTTTAGCTGGTTCGGGCTTATTCTGGGTATAGATGTGAGGTTCTGGTCTTGTGTATGATTTCGAAAAGTGCAATGTGGTTCTACGGTTTATGGTTTATATGGACTATGAAATTTCAGCTATATTGTGTGATCGGACCTATGCGAGATAGGATGATGAGGGATCACCCCGGGTATATGCTTGGTAAGGTCATTCAGCTATTGGGATTGCTTCTAGTACAACTCTGGGTACGCTCGAGGACGAGCGTTGGTTTAAGTTGGGGAGGATGTGACAACCTGACTCGTCGCCTCATGAGTTAAATCTCCATTTCCTCCATTTTACGCTTCTTCATGTTTGTTATCGGTATGTGATGTGTTAGAACTGATTTGGATTGGTTTTGATAAGAAATGAGACACTTAGTCTATTTAAGGAAGGCTTAAGTTGGAAAAGTCAACCGAACGTTGACTAATGAGTTAGTAGGCTCGGATGTGATTTCCGGTGATTCGGTTAGCTTCGGGAAGTGATTTGTGACTTATGAGTGCGATCGGAATTGATTTTGGAGGTCCGGAGTAGAATTGCGCTTGAATTGGCGAAGTTAGTATTTTGGCGAATTCCGTGAGATTTTGATCCGAGGGTCGGAATGGAATTCCGAGAGTTGCATTAGCTTCGTTAGTTGATTTTGGTTATGTGCGCAAAATTTCAGGTCATTCGGACGTCATTTGGTCGGTTTTTTGATCGAATGCGTGTTTCAGAAGTTTTTGAAGAAACTTAGGCTTGGATTTGATGTGATTTGATGGTTTTGGTGTTAATCGTGGTGTTTTTATGATTGGAACAAGTTTGAATAATGTTTTAGGTCGTATTGGTATTTTTGGTTGAGGTCCTGGGCGCCTCGGGGTGATTTTGGAGTGTTAACGGGAAGTCTTGAACTTGTGAAAAAGGAAAAGTGTTGCTGCTTCTGGAATTTCCGCTTCTGCGGAATTTGGACCGCAGAAGCAAGGCCGCTTAAGCGATGGATTGACCGTAGAAGCGGTGAGGAGGCCTGGGCACCTGGGTCCGCAAAAGCGATAGTGTAGCCGCAGAAGCGAAATCGCTTATGTGATGTGGTGACCGCAGAAGCGGTTTGGTTCGAGAGTGGAATTTCCGCAAAAGCGGAAGAAGAGGCGCAAAAGCGGGAAGGGGACCGTATAAGCAAAAGTGCTGGGCTGAATATTAAATATTTCCTCCGCGTGTTAGGTATTATTTTCCTCCATTATTGAGCATCTTGAGAGCTTTTTGGGAGCAATTGAAGAGGGTTTTGACTGGAGTTTATTGGAGGTAAGATTTTTGAGTTAGAAACATGATTATTATGTGAAATTAACCTAAAAATTCATGGAATTAAGCCTAAAATTGATGAACTAGGGCTTGGGATTTTGAGATTTAACTTTGGGATTTGATGGGGCATTTGAGCTCCGGTGTTGGTAAATTTGATATGTATAGACTCGTGGCGAGATGAAGAATACGGTGATGTGAATTTTATAGATTTTTGAGAAGTGGGCTCGGGGCTCGGGTTTTGCTAGTTTCGAGTTTTCTGCTATTTTTCGATTGTTTTCGATTGGGTATTGTTCCCTTAGCATATTGTTATGTATTCGCTCTGATTTTAGTTAGATTCGATGCGCGTGGAGGCCGATTTGAGGGGCAAAGGCGTCGCGGGCTAGAGATTTCGCTGGTTCGAGGAGAGTAATGATTGTAAATGATATCCTGAGGGTTTGAAACCCCGGATTTGCACCCATAGTGCTATATTGAGGTGACTTGCACGCCAGATAAAGAGCGTGGGGTAGAGAACCGTTGGGGATTGTGACTTGGTCCGTCCTGGTTGTTGATTTTACCGCATATTTAACTATGACTTTTTGTTTTTCACTATGACTTGGGCTTATTGCCATATTCGGGGTTATTGCCCACTGTTTGAACTCCTTGTGAGCTATCATCACTGTTTTCTTCACTATTTGAAATATTATTTGAACTCAGTCCATTTGAATTACACTGTTTCATGAACTCAACTATATTTTTACTCAACCTTGAGTTTTTAACTGACATTTGAACTAATGTTTGAGCTGAGCATTATTGTTTTTACTGATGCCCGAGGGGCTTATGCTTATTTTTGGACTAATTGAGGCCGAGGGCCATGTGTTAGGATATGTTGAGTGATGTGAGGAGGCTTTCAAGCCTCGAGCGTATTGTGAAGAGGCTTTCAGGCCTCGAGCGTATTGTAAAGAGGCTTTCAGGCCTCGAGTGTATTGTGAGGAGGCTTTCAGGCCTCGAGTATATTGTGAGGAGGCTTTCAGGCCTCGATGTATTGTGAGAAGGCTTTCAGGCCTCATGTTGATATGTACAAGCTTTCAGGCCTTATGATGATATAGCGCTTTGGCTGTAGGAGCCCATCCGGAGTCTGCACACCCACGGTGAGCGCGGGTACCCATGTGATTGAGAGTGAGCCCGAGGGGCTGATGTTGTACTGTGTGACTGATACTGAGCCCGAGGGGTTGATACTGTTCTGAGTGATGTGATACTGAGCCCGAAGGGCTGATACTATCTTGAGCGATTGATATTGAGCCCGAGGGGCTGGTACTGTTTTGAGTTGTACCCGAAGGGCGAACTTTTATGTGCTCACCTTGCATACTTATTTGCATTTTCACCTGCTATATTGTGGTATTTGTGACTGAAGGGCGGATGTTCTGTGCTAATCAGCACTAACTATTTTGAACAGTTTTCTAACTACTGAAAAGACCATTTTCAAAAGAGATTTGAACTCAGTTGTAACATTTCTAAAAATTTCACTTATTTCACGTTTTTCTCAGAGATTGTACCTAGATTCTATGTAGCATATTGGTTGCCTTACGTGATTTCTTGTCACTCGGTTATTATTTACTTTTATTGCTCACTGAGTTCGTGTACTCACTTTACTCCCTGCACCTCGCGTGCAGTTGCAGGTATTGTTCACCCGGTAGCAGGTTATTCGCTGACTGAAGGTGTTACTATTATAGCTGAGCAAGGTAACCGCCAGCGTTCACAGCACCGGACTTCGTCTTTTAATTCCAGATTTTATTTTGTATATTATTGACCCTGTAGCTGTGTTCAGACTTCTTTAGATGCTCGTGACTTGTGACACCCCGGTCGGGTTGTGTTGGGTTGTAAATATCGGTTATTATTGTCGTTAAGTTGTACTCATCTATTCATTTATGTTTAATAATTGTTAAAGAGACGAATTGGGGTTAGTTGGCTGGCCTTGTCTTAACGAGAGGCATCACGACCGGGTTTGGAAATTGGGTCGTGACATCTACTTAATAAGGACATATCATTCAATATTTTCCTGAAGAAAATTAGTGTAACTTGCAAATATTGATTCGACCAAATATGCATTAAAAGTATGGTTTGATATCAAACTAAATACAAGCAAAGGAATGTTTGTAACTTTAGATGAAGAACTTAGTACCTATATACATTTGCTTACAACTGATTCAGCCTATAAGAATTTCCATTTCGTCATCGAAAAAATACAACCTTCAGAATCAGCAGCATTCAACCAATCTCTTGCATATGCGATAGATTCAGAGCCTTTGCTGAGTATCAATATGAAGTACGACAACCAATAATGGAAGTAGACAAAGGGCAACGACCTTCTAACATTACAGCTGCTTCAGAATACATAGTGCTGCAACAATTACCCCCTCCTCCAATAAATTCATACCATTTTCTCGATGACCAAGAAGAAGAAGGACAGCTAATAATGCAAATTGACAACCAACACACAATCCAACAAAGCTTTTTTTCACCTTTTGCAATGATAAACAACAATGAAGATGAAGTAAATATGGAGCTTATACCGATAACATCACATAGAATTGAAGAAATTGCTGAAAGTTCTTGTGCTTCTTAAAAATCAAGAAAAAGAGTGAGGAGAAAGGTGAAAGAATCTTCACCATGTAAAATACTAAGGCACGATGCGTTGCCTGAGGAAGTAAGAGTTGGATCAATCTTTGAGAACAAATAAAACATGACTAAATTTTTCTGCAGCTTGGAGATAAATCAAAAAGTTGAATTCACTGCTATTAGATCATGTTCCAAGACATACGAACTGAAATACATCGTGGACAAATGTGGTTGGAATGTACATGCTACCAGAATAAAAAATTCCACACTGTTCAGGGTGATAAAATATCATAACATCCTTGAATGCTCGGTTGATGCAAGAAAATTATATTAGAAGCATGCTACATCAAATTTTATAAGCGAACAAATTATAGAACATGTTAGAGACAAAAATATAGAGGTTACACTAGACTTTGTAGAAAATAAAATGAAAAAGAAATTTGGAATTGACATTGGTTATCACAAGGTATGTCATGCTATTCAAAAAGTTGTTGGTTGCATAAGGGGAACACCTGAAGAGAACTACCAGATTCTTCCTTCATGCCTACACATGATGGTGGCCAAAAACCCAGGAACGTATATAAACATAAAAAGAGATGCGCATAATAGGTAAGCAAAACAATACTAACCATCAGCCTGAAGTTTCAAATGTTACTATTTGAAAAACTTCACACCTTATGATTTGTTTTTTTGTGTTTCAATGTATAGATTTACTTACTTGTTCTTTGCTCCTGCGGTATCAATAGCTGTTTGGTCCTACTGTAGACCCGTTATTGCAGTAGATGCAATGTTTTTGAATAAAAAATATGGTTGGAATGTACGTGCTACCAAAATAAAAAATTCCACACTGTTCAGGGTGATAAAATATCATAACATCCTTGAATGCTCGGTTGATGCAAGAAAATTATATTAGAAGCATGCTACATCAAATTTTATAAGCGAACAAATTATAGAACATGTTAGAGACAAAAATATAGAGGTTACACTAGACTTTGTAGAAAATAAAATGAAAAAGAAATTTGGAATTGACATTGGTTATCACAAGGTATGTCATGCTATTCAAAAAGTTGTTGGTTGCATAAGGGGAACACCTGAAGAGAACTACCAGATTCTTCCTTCATGCCTACACATGATGGTGGCCAAAAACCCAGGAACGTATATAAACATAAAAAGAGATGCGCATAATAGGTAAGCAAAAGAATACTAACCATCAGCCTGAAGTTTCAAATGTTACTATTTGAAAAACTTCACACCTTATGATTTGTTTTTTGTGTTTCAATGTATAGATTTACTTACTTGTTCTTTGCTCCTGCGGTATCAATAGCTGTTTGGTCCTACTGTAGACCCGTTATTGCAGTAGATGCAATGTTTTTGAAGTCAAAATATCGTGGTATTCTATTTGTTGCTGTATCAAAGGATGCAAACAATCAAATCTTTCCTCTATGTTTTGGTGTAGCAGATTCAGAAAATAATGAGGCATACATTTGGTTTTTTGGGGAAATGATAAAAGCAATTCAAGTCCGTCGTGAACTGGTTTTCTTGTCAGATAGAAACCAATCGATCGCAAATGGTATTAGAACAATTTTTCCTGAAGCTCACCATGGTATCTGCCTCTATCACTTTGAAAAAAATTTAAAGCAAAGACATGCAAAGGCCATGGTAATAAATCTTTTTCAAAGTGCTGCAAGGTCATACAAACGTGAAGATTTAAATCAGTTAATGTCTCAACTCAAAAGTATTGACAAGAAAACATACAATTACATAATGGAAGAGCCTCCTGAGAGATGGGCTTGATCGTGGTTCCTACGATGACGTTATGATATGCTAACAACAAACATAGTAGAATCAATGAATTCCATTTTACTAAAAGGGAGAGAAATGCCTATTTTAAAAATGTTAGATTTCATCCAAGAAAAGCTGGGGGAGTGCTTTTATGAACGGAGAAAAAAGGCAAATGAAACTTTTCACAGAGTATCAATATGGGCAGAAGAAGAGATGACTAAGAAGATGGACTTGGCTTGCAAAATATTTGTGAGTATATTTATTAACTTCAGCTTTTTAGATCTGTTGCAGTGATTTACTGCTTACATTTAAAAAATTTCATACTTTTTTGTTTTGAAGGAAAAATACACTAATATAATTTGTCTTAATTTTTTATTCCTTTTTAGGTATTCAACCTTGGCTCAATGTTGTTTAGAATAAATAGTGAAGGAATCGAATTCATTGTGGACTTAAAGAAGAGAACTTGTGACTGCCTGGAATTCCAACTTGATGAATTGCCCTGTCCACATGCAATTGCTGCTATTAATAAGAGATATTTGCAAAAATCTGATTACTGCTCAAATTGATATTCAAGGGAAACATGGTTGAAAACATATGAAGGATATGTGAATATCGCGGGAGATCAACAATCAAGGGAAATACCACAAAATGTACAATTTGAGATCACAAAACCTCCCGATGTTGAGATTTTACAAAGAAGAAGATAAAATAAGAGGCATATACCTGTGACTGAATCATCAGTACCATTCAAGTCTACCAAATGCAATCGATGTAAACAAGTTGGGCATAACAGAACAACTTGCTTGTCTTCTCCAGCACCTCATCCATATTCCAAGAAACACACTGAAAAATACTCCAAGCTTCAATAATCCTTGGTCTGAATTTTGACTTTCTTTATTATATGAAATAATTCAAATATGATTTTTTTCATAGGAATAAAAAAAAAGCTCTTGGACAATTCTATATACTGCTAAAGTACAAATCACTGATTTTTGTTGAGCAGGCTTACATGTTTGGTTGCATTTTAAAAATGTACGCAATGACTTCTGCGAGAAAAAACTTCAGGTTATAGTATGTGAAATACATATCCTTAAACAAACACACACACACACACACCTACAAAAACTCACACACACACACATATGCATACAACACACAAAAAGAAACGCATGTACAAACAAAAATTGTAGCATCTCTAAGCAACTAAGAAGTATAAAGCAAATACCAACAAATAACAAGTACAATGCAATAGAAAGCTAAGAACAAAGAGGGTGACAATTACACTGATACAAAAAGAGGTCAGAACAACACACATATTACAAAACTTCAGCTCTCTAGGCTGAAGTTATACAAAATAAACCTAAAAAAACTTCAGCTCTATAGGCTGAAGTTAACAAAAAACATACCGACAATCATCACCGTCATCATCACAGTACTCTTCAATTTCTCTAAATATCTCATCATCATCACTATCGGAGATAACTATAGGTTAGTCGAGCAAAAGACCACTCAATCCAAGAAGATCAATCTTCAACTTCTTGAATTCATCACGTAGTTGACTTTGTTCGACGATTACTCTGTCCATGACAGCAAGAAGAATCCTCAGCTTGTTTTGCAGCTTGGAATAGTCGGTCAAGCTGGGAAACTCAAAACTATCAAACTGATGCACAACCTTGTCGAACGAGGTTGAATAATCTCCATAACTACGTTCCAGGTTAAGCCTGTTCTGGAATGATTCATTGGAACAGAGCTTTTGTCTGATTCTCTACCAATCAGCCTTTATTTCATTCCTCAAAACCATAAGATTAGCCATCGGTTTGTTACTGTACCACTCACACTTCAAACTCTCCCACTTCCTTATAATTTCATCTATATTAGGCCTCCCACTTCTGTTCGCACCAGACATTTTTTCTTTAACAAAAGCTGAAAGACTAAGGATGAATATAAATTTAAAGAAATATGATAGAAGTCTATGAATGACTATGAAATTTTCAAGTGAAGAGATTGTTAATATAGACAAAGAGTTCACCTAATCAATTTAATATCTATAAATGTAAAAGTAACTTTTTAGTTGTTTTTACTGTTTTACATTCAGAGAAATTGAATGAAACAAGATAAGTAGGTGGTAAAAACAAATAAGTTGTAAATGCAAAAAGAAATGTAACTTCAGCGCAAAACCCACAGTTTTTCTATAGTAAAAAAATAACTTTAGCCTGAAAAATAACTTTTTACTATATAGTCAAACAAATTTAAATTAAAGATGAAGTAGATGACAAAAGACAAAAAGTAGATAGTAAATGCAAAAAAGATAAGTATCAACTTAAAAAAAATACCAAAACATGCTAAAGTTTTGTCCTAAAGTTTTTCGAAAAACTTCTGCCCAACGTGCTGAAGTTTTTTAGTGTATTTCCAAAAACTTTAGCTCTTGATAAGCTGAAGTTTTTCTATTGGATTCAATAGTTTTAGTCTTAAGCCTTTTCGGCCCAATGAGCTGAAGTAATTAGTATATTTCCAAATACTTCAGCACTTGGTCAGCTGAAGATTTTTGTTGGATTCAATAGTTTTTGTCTTAAGCTTTTTGAAGAAACTTCGGCCCAATATGCTGAAGTTTTTTAGTATATTTCCAAACACTTCAGTACTTGGTCAGCTAAAGTTTTTCTATTGTATTCAATAGTTTTTGTCTTAAAGATTTTTCAAGAAACTTCGGCCTAAATGTGCTGAAGTTTTTTAGTATATTTAAAAAATATTCAGCACCTGATCAACTGAAGTTTTTCTATTGAATTCAATAGTTTCTATCTTAAGCTTTTTCAAGAAACTTCGGCCCAATGAGTTGAAGTTTTTTAGTATATTTCCAAAAACTTCAGCACTTAGTCAGCTGAAGTTTTTTGTTAGACTCAATAGTTTTTGTCCTAAAGCTTTTTTCGAAAAACTTCGGCCCAATATGCTGAAGTTTTTTAGTATATTTCCAAAAACTTCAGTACCTGATAAGCAAAAGTTTTTGTGTTGGATTTAATAGTTTTTGTCTTAAACATTTTTCAAGAAACTTCGGTCGAATGTCCTGAAGTTTTTTACCATATTTCAAAAAACTTCACCACCTGATAAGCTGAAGTTTTTGTGTTCGATTCAATAGTTTTCTTATGACTTTTAAACAAAACTTCAGCTCAAAAAGCAGAAGTCATGCTTAAGTTTTTTTCAAACAAAAAATGTAATTAAAATTCATGATAAAAGACACAAACATATTTCTATGACACAAAAGTGAACTAAAAAAATAATTAATGTATATTCACAAAATCCAAATTATGTACAACCAACCAATCCTCTAATAAAAAAATTCACAGAGAGACTCTTCAAAAACTTCATAATCATGTCCTTCTCGTTCTTCTGGAGTTTCATAGCTGCTATCTTTTTTCCACTTTCCATGAGCCCAAAGATTGGCAGCCAATTCCCTCCCGAATGCCAATGTTTGACTTTGATAAAAATTGAAGACATCTTCTCTCATCAACCGCATACCCATAAACTTAAGAGCAAATATACCACAATCAATACTGCAGAAAACACATGAAAAAAAATTAAAGAATAGTTAACACAAGGGCAAAAAATAATAAACATAAGATGCATGGTAAAACATACGTGAAACACGTACTTGTTAGTCTGTTCCGGTGTATGCATCAACTTAATTTTAAATTTTTCCACCGGACTGTCCCCATAAAATTTATTATGTTCCCCAAAATTCAAGCATTTGAGATAGCATAGAATCAACCGGGCATAAATTTTGACATGTTCAATAGCACGCTCGTATGTTGCATTGCCCATGGAATCATACACATATATAACTTTATCTTCAAAGTCCAGATATCCAAAAAAGTAGTGTGTAGATATCTGGCCCTCCCTTGGCTTAAGTCGAAATGGAAAGAATACTTTTTTTGGCACATGACCTTGAGATACCACAGGAAAGGTCAAGGCCTTTTACATAGTTGGCCACCTTTTCATTCGTTGATTCTTCCTCATACCAACAAAAGTTCATAAGTGGCTTAATAACCGCTTCTTCTTCTTCTTCTTCTTCTTCTTTTTCAAACTGTTCTTTGGATATCCTTTTTCTCTTTGATTTGCTCTTAATAACCTCCATTCTCTTTTGCTTCCTTTTGTCAATTATCTTCAACTTTTCTTCTGAAGGATGAATACTATCCAGGATAGTCATATACTGATCAAAAAGTAAATCTGTTACTTCACATCTTGCTTTTGTATAACGTGGAAAGTGATAGCAATATTTTTTGCGCAAGTAATACACGCCCACATCGATATGCTGCAAATGGACAACGACAAATGATAATATGTGAAATTACCACTATGAAGTTTAGAAAAAACACACTACACAACTACAAAATAGCATGAAAAAAACTTAAGCATATTCAGTTTTAGCAAATAAGCTAAAAAACTTCAGCAGTTTACTATGAATAAAGCTATACTACAAAAAATAAGCTGAACTTTTGGAAAATACAGTTGAAAACCAATTCAAAAAACAAACTTAATAAATTACTTCATCCGCAAGATCAGAGTCAGGATCCATAAGCTCGGTAAAGAATGATTTTTGAATATCACGTCCAGCTAATTTGAATGGATTGGAATCATATTCACTGGCATCCATCTCCAACCACTCTTTAAATCTTTGCATCAATCCGCTGTCTTGAGAAACATAATGGAAGGGACACCTTCTTATATTCTTTCCTACTATCCAATCTTGCCCCCTTTGCTTTTACTTATAAACTACATAAGGAGATCTCAACCAAATACTCTCCATACGCATCCTTTTCCCTTTCTATCGCGTTTTCCTTTTGATTGCTCTTCTGTCACGACCCCAGTTCTCCCTCCGTGAACATATCATGATAGCACCTAGTTCCTACGACCAGGTAAGCCTAAAAATGTGGAATTTACACAAATTGCGAAAAACAAACTACCTTGCGAAAAATACACTAACTTGCGGAAGCAACAACTAAAAAACCTTACTGTCAAGAGAAAACTGTGTATAAGTGCCACTTGGCAGAATACAACCCATATCACAAAAAAAACCAAAAGAAACACCCAAGACCCGGAACTCACAGGAAACACAGGCTAATAGAAATGAAATATACTGCTCTAAATCCGGAATGTCTACACAACCAAAAGAAGGGAAAATCATATACTAAAGCTGGAATAAGATAGAGACTCCTGGTCTGTGGACGTGGCAGATATACCTCGAAGTCCCGAAGAATCGCCTCGCCTCAAGGATGGTATGCCTGAGTAAAGGTACCTGGATCTGCACATGAAAAACATGCGCTCGAAAGGGATGAGTACACCACAGCGGTACTCAGTAAGTGCCAAGCTTAACCTCGGTTGGGTAGTGACGGGGAAGGTCAGGGCCCTACTGAGATAAAATACAAGGTATGATCCAATAGTATGGAGTAAAGTAATATAAATAAGTGAGAACATTAGTAATATAACAAAGTATAAGATAACATAAACAAGTTCATAGAATAACCCGAATACAATGTAAACACTGGAGGAAAACAATTCAGTACCATAAATACCAACCGGGGATCTCCAGGATACTGTCCTGAGTCCTGTTTATATCTAATCTGTCCAGTAGATCTCTTGGGATACCGTCCCGTAGTCCAACTATCAATGTATAGGGGATATCTCGAGAATCTAACCCGTAGTCCCAAATATAAATATGCAAGGGGATCTCCCGGGTATCGAACCCGTAGTCCCATATATAAATGTGCAGGGGGATCTCTCGAGAATCAAACCCGTAGTCCCAAATATAAATATGCAGGGGGATCTTCCGGGAATCGAACCCGTAGTCCCAAATATAAATATACAGGGGGATCTCCCGGGAATCGAACCGTAGTCCCAAATATAAATGTGCAGGTGGATCTCCCGATAATCTAACCCGTAGTCCCAAAGTAAACAAACAAGGGGGGAGCTCCCGGGAATCAAGCCCGTAGTCCCAATGTAAATGCGCAACCAAAATCAGAGAAATATTCAGAAATTGAAGTACAACAATACAAGGCAACAAATAATTCTGACCTAACATGCGCCACGTAATTACAATTAAGGCAATTTAAGCAAATAGGCAATTTGGATCAATTAAACATGCTTTTCGATACTAGCACAGGCTATAATAGCAAGTAGAATAAAGCAAATACGAAAGAAATTCAGTTCAAGTATTTTAAGTAAAAATTCGGGTTTTCAACAATTAGCTCAAGTACGTGCTCTTCACCTCACGTACAAGGCATTCAACTACCAAATATCAAATCCTAAGGGACAAAGTCCCCCACACAAGGTTAGACAAGCCACTTACCTCGAACCGGCTCAAAATTCAATCCAAAATCACGTTCTTCCCACGAGTATTTGACTCAAAATGGCTCAAATCTATTCAATTAAGTTGCATAATGTAAATAGTAATTCAAGTAATTGGTTCTACAATTAAATTCTAAGCTAATACGCGAAATTATATAAAATGACCAAAATACCCCTTGGGCCCCACATCTCGGAATCGGGTAAAATTTATTTTTCCAGAAACCTCGTACTCTCACGAGTCTAACCATACCAAATTTATAAAATTCCCATGTCATTTCGACCCTCAAATCAGTGATTCTATCCAAGAGGGTTTTCTACCATTTTCAACAAAATTCTCAGATTAAACATCAAAACTCGTAATAGATTCAAGTTATAAAACCAAAATTGAGTTAAGAACACTTACCCCAATTCATATGGTGAAAATCACTTCGAAAATCGCTTCAATCCGAGCCCCATAGCTCTAAAAATGAGAAACTCTCGGACTGCTCGAAATAAAACTGTCCAGCGATTTTCGCATCTGCGATACTGTTCACCGCAGGTGCGGATTTTACTGTTCAACGCAGATGCGGTACTTTTCACCGCAAGTGTGGAAAATCACTGTTCATCGCTTTTGCGGTACTGTTTACCGTAGAAGCGAAAATACCAGTGTTGCCCAGAAAATTGCAGCAGCTTTTTATTTCACTAAAAATGCTATAACTCCATCATACGATGTTTACGATACGGATCTAATGGTTTAATAAAAACTTAATTTGGAGCTCATTTACTCATTGTGGTACACCTTTATGTCCAAAGATACGGCGTTGAAAAATCAAATAAGAGCACGATACAACCCGAAACACACCCGAGGCCCTCGGGACCTCAACCAAAAGCACCAACGCATCTTAATACATTATTAAAACTTTTTCCAATCCTCAAAACACCTCAAAAAACACCAAAACCATCAAATTACATCGAATTCAAGCCTAAGTTCTTCTAAAACTTTCAAAACACGCATTCGATCAAAAACCCAACCAAACCATGTCCGAATGACCTAAAATTTTGCACACATATCCCAAATCACCTAACGAAGCTACAAAAACTCTAGGAATTCCATTCCGACTCCCGGATCAAAATCTCACCTATCAACCGGAAATCGCCAAAATATTAACTTCGCCAATTCAAGCCTAAATTAGCTACGGGCTTCTAAAATACATTCCGAACATGCTCCCAACCCTGAAATCACCTAACGGAGCTAACGGAACCATCAGATTTCCATTCCGAGTCCGTCTTCACACAGTTCCGATTATGGATCATTTTTCAACACTTAAGCTCTCATTTAGGGACTAAGTGTCCCAAAACACTCCGAATACAAACACCGAACGTACCGTCAACCCAAAATAGAATAAATGAACTTAGAGGAAGAAGTTAATAGGGGAACGGGGTGTAAATTCTAAAAATGACCGGCCGGGTTGTTACATCTTCCTGTTGTTCCGTCACAACTAAATGTTGTTGTTCAGCAGCAGGAGGGGAAACTACAGCCATCGTGGCATATGCTTGACCAATTCCATGCTGTTCACGATGTTCTTCTGTCTCTTCATGAACAACAATATCAGCATAATTACCTTTTGATCAACCCCTTGTGTACTACCAAATGAAAATGAACATAAATTGAAGTTGGGGATATCACTGGTATAACACATAGGAGAACTAGAAATTTTCCTTCTCTTAGGTTTTGGAAGCAGTTCTGATGCATCATATGAGATCTGCAAAAGCAAGGAAAATATAAACATAAATAAAATTGATAGATAACACACATTAGGCAAAAAAAAAGCCAATAATCGAATTGCAGAAAATAATTACATGGTCTAAGTGTTGCGACAAAGATGGTGTTTTCATTCCAACAGATCCTGTATCTTCATGCAAAAAAAAAAATAATAAATAATACTGACTAAATTTTATAAAATAATACCAACATACTTCACACATGTCTGTGAGTCAACAGGTGTGAATATATGTATTTCTCCTTTTTTATATTGCTGCAGAATCTCACCCAATTCTTTTCGACCTGCCTCTGGTAATTCTAAAAAATCATTCAAAAACATAAAAAAGAAAATAAAATATGTAAAATATCAAAATGTAAAAAATATACTTCGATCAAATATAATAAATTCATGATCTATAGAATACCTTCACGTTTGTCTTCCGCTGTAGTTTCCCCTGGCTGCATTTCTTTCTCAATATCAACATTTCCAGCATCATTCAATTCTGAACCAACGTCGATGACCATTGCAGTATTATCTGGAAGGTTTTTCTCAACTTTACCTTCATTCAATTAAGCATCATCAGAGAGTTTTTGACTTGTGGCAATTGAACCACAACTAGTTTCAACTTCCACTGCATATTCATAAAAGAGGGGGAATAGATCAACTAATTTTTCTATATATAAAACATAGAAAAAATTTATACCTGTAGTGAAAATTTCACTACAGGATATTATAAAAAAAATAATTAAAACTTCAACTCTAAGAAGGCTGAAGTTAGCCAGTCACAAACAAAAACTTCAATACTTACAAAAAAAAACTTCAGCTCTAGAGCTAAAGTTTGACAGTTATAAAACAAACTTCAGCTCTATAGCTGAAAGTTCACCAGTTACAAAACCAAAACATTCACCAAAAAACATGTTTTGTTCTTTGTACTTGTAGTAATAATTTCCTCTATAGCACCACCTAGAAGTTCATTGCAAATCGCTATTACTCATTCATACCGATCGTCTTTCAGATTTGAAGTACCAACAAGTGCTTGATCACTTTCCGAAGAACAACTCGATGCATGTTTTTCAGTGCCAACAACTTGATCGTCTGCACCTTTCTCTCCACCTTTACTTTGTCTACAAATATTGGATTGTTCCTCTCCACCTTGTTGTTGAACAAGTTCAATGCCTTCAACAACCACTTCATTATGTGTAGCATTATCATCTGCGACATTAGACAATGCATCAGGAGCAGTATGTTCTTCGATCTTAACAACTTGATTATGTGCACCTTCCTCGCTTCCAATATTCTCAGTTGATAAATGTGCTTCATCATTTACATATCTGCTCAATCTTTCAGCACTGGAACGTTGCTCTTCAACTTGTTCCTGAACATTTTGATCGCCTTCAAAAGCCGATGGATCTTCGCAACAATCATTTATCCTGTCATATTCTCGATCCATTCAATTTGATTTGTTGACAATTGTAAACAACTGTTCAAGCTTATGATCGAAATATTTCTAGAAAAAAATTACTAACAATGATTAATCTGAAATAAAAATCAATACAAATAAAAAGACTTCTCTATAAATTAGCTTACCTTTACTTTTACAAAAACTGCATCCACAATAGCAGTTCGCTCCTCCTTTTTAAACTTATCAAAAACTTCATTCACGATCGTGCTTCTTTCTTTTTCATTTTGCCTTTGAACCTCCGTTGTTAACCTCTACAATAGATACACAACAAAAATTCAGATATAGAACAAAACTTCAGCTCAAAAAACATGTTGTACTTTTACAAAAACAAACCCAAAAAACTTCAGATAAAAACTTACAGAGCATATTTTATCAAGTAATTCATCTTCATCAAAGTCATATGTAGACGAGGTAGAACGACTCTTGGTACGAGATGCTTCGCCAATAAAAGGAGTTCGATTCAGTTCTTTTGGTTGATTCTGACTACGTGATGATTCACCAATGTCATGAGTTTGATTCACTTCTTTTGATCGACTCTTTGTAGGTGGTGATTTACCAATGACAGGAGTTCGATTAAATTTGTTTGATCGACTCAGAGTAAGTGGTAATTTACCAGTTGAAGGAATTGCATTAACTACATTTGAATGAATTCGGCTGCATGGTAATTTCCCAATTAAAGGCATTGAATTCAATTCCTCTTCTGTAGAAATTAGATCCAATACCCTAAAGTCGCAATATCTCTGTTTAATACAAAAAAGTATATTATGAGAAGAAAAAAACTAATACATCAGCATATTAACACAAAGACAAAAATAAAAAAAGTAACTTACTTCATGAGTTTTGAAGATATAATAAAGTTTGGGAAATTTAGGCCCTCCCACGCATACATAACGTAATATCCTGGGGACTTGAGGCATATCAAGGTACTCATCATCTGCTATATACTTCTTCCGAACATTTGGGAAGCGCTCATAGAACCAAACACATAACAGATATGGAAATCCAGTAAGTTTATACTCAGTTGCATGATGTTTGTTCTGCTTGTCCAATGCATGTTTCGGTGAATAAATGAGCTTCTCATAAGCAACATTACCCCAAGGATATTCAGCACAAACCTTTTCATCTTCAATGATAGATGTATACTCCTCATTCACACATGAATCAGTGTTTTTCCCAAACAGAAAGACTCTACAATAAGAATTTCCATAAGTCTAACTACATCATCATCACTCTTGCATACGTGTACATGATTCACAGCATTCTTTGGAATTACATTGCGAGTCATAAAACTTCGAATATCCTTCAGATACACACCCTTGGACTTATCAAAATAGCGCTTCAGAATAGCGCACTCTCGATTAAATGGTTTTTCAATATTATGTGTTGTGATACGCAAATCACACATAATGTGAAAGTCTTCAAGGGTGAAGGAAACATCATGCCCAAAAATCTTGAAACTAATGGAGTCTCGATCATTCGTGAATATTCGAGAAAGACACAGACAATGAACCAACTTCATGCTGCATTTGAATTTTTCCATAGCAATAATGTGTTTAAATGGACCATTACCAAGCTTATCCTGTTGTGCAGGAGTCAAGAAAGTTGCAATTAAACTCTTGAAATCATGGTTCCCCTTCCATTAACCTTAGAGTTAAACCATTTGTAAACTCAAAATATTTTTCTCCTGGTCTTGTAGGTGGAGGCTCATGGACATAAGGACCTGGGGCTACTACAGATAGTCTAGGTTTTTTAGGTGCTTTGCCTTCTTTAGCTACTTTAGGATCTTTAGGTGCTTTAGGATCCATTTGTCCAAAAAAGTAAAAGATACAAATAATAATATCAGGACATTATCAAAAAGATCATTTAAAACTTCAACACCTAAGAAGGCTTAAGTTCGACAAGTATAAAACAAAAACTTCAGCTCTAGAGCTGAAGTTCGACATGTATAAAACAAAAACTTCAGCTCCAGAGCTGAAGTTCGACAGTTACAAAAAAATACTTCAGCTCTAGAGCTGAAGTTCGACAGGTATAAAACAAAAACTCAGCTCTAGAGCTGAAGTTCACTAGTAACAAACACAAAAATTTCATCTCCTAAAGCTGGACTTCACCAGTTACAAAGACAAAAACTTCAGCTCCTAAAGATGGACTTCACCAGTTACAAACACAAAAACTTCAGCTTCTAAAGATGGAATTTCACTAGTTACAAACACAAAAACTTAATTCTGGTTCTCCATACAAGCACAAAACATTTAGCAAAAAAAAAACAAAACACAAATTCAAATCCAAAAATAATGCCAAAACATGAAAAAAACTTCACCTCCTATCCTAAGGTATCATTATCATCTGTTTAACTCTAAAAATTTTTAAGAATTTGAACGTCTAATCACAGAAGAATTTAAAGAATTTTCATTAACTACATGAACACTCGTTCAAAAAAACTAAAAATACAAACGTAAAAGTAAAACTAATGAACTTATCAAACTAAACCCTATCATAAATACATGACTATCAAAACCCAAAATCAGAAATTAAATCATAAAATAAAACCCAGAAAGTTAATGCAATGTACCTGTGATTAAATCGTAATGTGAGAACAACGACGACTAGCAGTTGAAAATTCGAAACAACGACGAAAACCGTTTGATTTCAGAGAAGAGAAAATAAAAAAAAATGCAAATAACAGGAGAGAGAGATAGATACAGTAGAGGACTAGCGTATACTTGGAGAGAAATTAGTCTTTTAATAAAGAAGGGAAAACTAGTCTTTTCAAATGAATTTTAACAAAAAAATGGGTACGGGTGCAAACAGAAAGATAAAGCGGCTACAGATTAAAAAGGGGCGCCCAAATAGGGTGTCCTGTGCAATTTTTATATTTAATGACTCCAAGACTAAAGTTTATACACTACAAAGCTTTGTGCTTAGCGATAGTTGTTTTCTATCATAGGTAATGTTCGGGATGAAATATGAAGATGGCCATAATGAAGTAGTCTTTTTGGAGATCTTGGAGATCACATTTGTATATGCACCTTGGTTTTGCATAGTTTTGGGACGTGTACATGTTATACATGATATACAGAATATACTTGATATATACATAAATATATACGTGTCACATTTTGTACGTTATTTGGAGGCTTGTTGGATTTTAAGACCAAAAATCTTGTAACTTAAATTTGGAAACTTATTTTGCTGTTTTTAGTGTGTGTCAATAACTCAAGTCTTGTAATAAGTTGAATTTACACTTTGTCTTTTAAATATGTACAAAGGAGAAGACTAGTTTTCTTTTTATATACCCGATAGTTTGAAATTTATGTACAATACAAACTTAAAGTGATGTTAAATGAAAGTATATATTTGCTAGGAAGTTGCTTTAATTTTTTGATTATTAAAGAAGGGTAATATCATCTTATATTAATATTTTTGACATTTTATTTCATTTAAATAATATTATGGTGTATTTTCAAAAGGAAAAAAAAATATTACACTTTGAACCTTTTCGCATGGGCCTATTTTCGCTACTAAATTATTCTGAATATTTTTAAACTAATATATTTTTATAATATTTTATAATTAATAGATTAGATTTTTTTTCCTAAGTAGCACCCTCCAAAGGGGGTCGCTACAATCTGTACATTCCGTACCTTGGTTTAATATTTAATTTCAAAGAAATACCTTGTATGTGTACCGTATCTGGGTGAACACAATTAATAAAATATAATAATTAACTAAGCGGTAATAAATAATCCATAATCAATAAAATACAAGAATAACTAAAAATTGATTTAAGCCTTACATCAGTCAATAAAGCGACCGTGCTAGAATCACGGGACTCGAGGGGTGCCTTACACCTTCCCCTCGATCAATAAAATTCCTTACTCAGTCTTATGTTTTGGTAGACCATAATAAGAGTCAAACCTTTCTTTTGAGAGGGGATTCAAATAAAAGGTGACTTGGAACACTAAAACTCATTTTCAAGTGGCGACTCTAAAATAATAAATAATCCCTTTTCAAAACGTCACTTTAATTGAAAAAAACTCTTCAAACTCAACCTCGTAATAGGGTTGTGCGAGAAAAGAGAGGTGTGACAGGCCTTAAAGGGTGTTATTTCGAACTTATTGAAATGTTAAACCGCCGTCGTTGTTTTAAGGTCAAACTCTTCTTTTTGGTGAAGGCCTTTGGCCTTAAAGGGTGTTATTTCAAACTTATCAAAATGTTAACCTATCATAGTTCGATCGAGGTCAAACTTTTCGTTTTGGCAAAGGCCCTTGGCCTTAAAGGGCGTTGTTTCAAACTTATCGAATTGTTAAACCGTCATCATTCTATCGAGGTCGAACTCTTCTCTTTGGTGAAGGCCCTTGGCCCTTAAAGGGTGTTATTTCGAACTTATCGAAATATTAACCCGCCGTCGTTTGATCGAGGTCGAACTCTTCTTTTAGGCGAAGGCCCTTGGCCTTAAAGGGTGTTATTTCGAACTTATCGAAGTGTTAACCCGTCGTCGTTCGATTGAGGTCGAACTCTTCTTTTTGGCGAAGGCCCTTGGCCTTAAAGGGTGTTATTTCGAACTTATCGAAGTGTTAACTCGTCGTCACTCAATCGAGGTCGAACTCTTCTTTTTGGCGAAGGCCCTTGGCCTTAAAGGGTGTTATTTCGAACTTATCAAAGTGTTAACCCATCATCGTTCGATCGAGATCGAACTCTTCTTTTTGGCGAATGCCCTTGGCCATAAAGGGTGTTATTTCAAACCTATCGAAGTGTTAACCCGTCGTCATTTGGTCGAGGTCGAACTCTTCTTTTTGGTGAAGGCCCTTGGCCTTAAAGGGTATTATTTTGAACTTATCAAAATGTTAACCCATCGTCGTTCGATCGAGGTCGAACTCTTCCTTTTGGCGAAGGCAGTTGGCCTTAAAGGGTGTTATTTTGAACTTATCGAAATGTTAAACCGTCGTCGTTCGATCGAGATCGAACTCTTCTTTCTAGCGAAGGCCCTTGGCCTTAAAGGGTGTTATTTTGAACTTATCGAAGTGTTAACCCATCATCGTTCGATCGAGATCGAACTCTTCTTTTTGGCGAAGGTCATTGGCCTTAAAGGGTGTTATTTCAAACTTATCGAAGTGTTAACCTGTCGTCGTTCGGTCGAGGTCGAACTCTTCTTTTTGGCGAAGGCCCTTGGCCTTAAAGGGTATTATTTTGAACTTATCAAAATGTTAATCCGTCTTCATTCGATCGAGGTCGAACTCTTCTTTTTCGGCGAAGGCACTTGCCTTAAAGGGTGTTATTTTGAACTTATCGAAATGATAACCCGTCGTCGTTCGATCGAGGTCGAACTCTTCTTTTTGGTGATGGCCATTGGCCTTAAAGGGTGTTATTTTGAACTTATCGAAGTGTTAAACCCATCATCGTTCGATCGAGATCGAATTCTTCTTTTTGGCGAAGGCCCTTGGCCTTAAAGGGTATTATTTCAAACTTATCAAAGTGTTAACCCGTCGTCGTTCGGTCGAGGTCGAACTCTTCTTTTTGGTTAAGTCCCTTGGCCTTAAAGGGTATTATTTCAAACTTACCAAAATGTTAACCCGTCGTCGTTCGGTCGAGGTCGAACTCTTTTTTTTGGCGAAGGCACTTGGCCTTAAAGGGTGTTATTTCGAACTTATCGAAATGTTAACCCATCGTCGTTCTATCGAGGTCTAACTCTTCATTTTGGCGAAGGCCCTTGGCCTTAAAGGGTATTATTTAAAACTTATCTAAATTTTAACCCGTCGTCATTCGATCGAGGTCGAACTCTTATTTTTGGCGAAGGCCCTTGCCTTTAAATGGTGTTGTTTAGAACTTAAAGAAATGTTAACTAGTCATCGTTTGATCAAGGTCGAACTCTTCTTTTATGCAAAGGCCCTTGACCTTAAAGGGTGTTATTTTGAACTTATCGAAATGTTAACCCGTCGTCGTTCGATTAAGGTCGAACTCTTCTTTTTGGTGAAGGCCCTTGGCCTTAAAGAGTGTTATTTTGAACTTATCAAAATGTTAATCCGTCGTCATTCGATCGAGGTCAAACTGTTCTTTTTGGCGAAGGCCGTTGGCCTTAAAGTGTTGTTTCGAACTTATCGAAATGCTAACCCATCATCGTTCAATCGAGGTCGAACTCTTCTTTTTGGCGAAGGCCCTTGGCCTTAAAGGGTGTTATTTTGAACTTATCAAAATGTTAACCCGTCGCCTTTCGATCGAGGTCGAACTCTTCTTTTTGGAAAAGGACCTTCGCCTTAAAGGGTGGTATTTCGAACTTATCAAAGTGTTAACCCGTCGTCGTTCGATCGAGGTCGAACTCTTCTTTTTGGAGAAGTCCCTTGGCTTTAAAGGGTGTTATTTCAAACTTATCGAAGTGTTAACCCATCATAGTTCGATCGAGGTCGAACTCTTCATTTTGGCAAAGTCCCTTGGCCTTAAAGGGTACTATTTTTAGCTTATCGAAGTGTTAACCCGTCGTCGTTCGATCGAGGTCGAACTCTTCTTTTTGGTGAAGGCCCTTGGCCTTAAAGGGTATTTTTTCTAATTTATCAAAATGTTAACCCGTCATCGTTCGATCGAGATATAACTCTTCTTTTTGGCGAAGGCCCTTGGCCTTAAAGGGTGTTATTTTAAAGTTATCGAAGTGTTAACCCGTCGTCGTTCGATCGAGGTCAAACTCTTCTTTTTGGCGAAGGCCCTTGTCCTTAAAGGGTGTTATTTCAAACTTATCAAAATGTTAACCCATCATCGTTCGATCGCGAACTCTTCTTTTTGGCAAAAGGCCTTTGGCCTTGAAGGGTGTTATTTAGAACTTATTGAAATATTAATCCGTTGTCATTCGATCGAGGTCGAACTCTTTGTTTTGGTGAAGGCGCTTGGCATTAAAAGGTGTTGTTTCGAACTTATCAAAATTTTAACCCGTCGTCGTTCGATCAAGGTCGAATTCTTCTTTTTGGCAAAGGCCCTTGGCCTTAAAGGGTGTTATTTCGAACTTATCAAAATGTTAACCCGTCATCGTTCGATCGAGGTCGAACTCTTATATTTGGCGAAGGCCGTTGGCCTTAAAGGGTGTTATTTTGAACCTATCAAAGTGTTAACCCATCATCGTTCGATCGAGGTCGAACTCTTCTTTTTGGCAAAGGCCCTTGGCCTTAAAGGGTGTTTTTTCGATCTAGGTTGAACTCTTTTTTTTGGCGAAGGTCCTTGTACTTAAAGGTTGTTACTTCAAACTTATCAAAATGTTAACCCGTCGTCGTTCGATCGCGGTCGAACTCTTCTTTTTGGAGAAGGCCCTTTTGCCTTAAAGGGTGTTGTTTCGAACTAATCGAAATGTTAATCCGTTGTCAGTCCCAGTTTTTTGAGAATCCGGCATCCTCTGGTGGAGTCCCAGTTCGCTAGATATTGTTTGCATCAGAGAATGTAATATCGGAGAGTATGAAACGTTGTCGTTTCGCTTCTGTTTGTTTTGTGCACATATTGGAGTTTCCTTGTCTGACTCTTGCCTTTCGTCCCGGAGGTACCATCGGCGGGTGATGTTCCATTACCTTGTAGTAGTTTCCCATTCGCTGATTGAGATGTTTCTTTGCTCGCTTGCACGTGCTGCGCTTGTGTTCCTGCTTGAGCAGAGGACAAAAGGTAATTTAAAATGATACTTTCCTTACCCCCATCTAATGGATCAGTGAATGAGAGTAGGTTTATGACGTTGCTCATTTTGTTTGGTATTTCGATGGTTGATGGGGCCATTCCTAAATTTTGTGACTGTATTCAGCTCTCTTCCATTTTCTATGTTGCGCATTTGCTACGCTCAGGTAGGACTTTGCTTTAGCGCTCTTTTTGGTGGGTAATCGTGTTCCTTGTCTTTGATCTGGAAGAGATTAGGAAATTTCACTAAGAAATCCCCACAGATGGCACCAAATTATTTGGCTCAAAATATATAGTAACCTTTTTGAATAAATCAATCAAAAAAATGACGGGGTAAATCTTAGTCGAACATAATAAACTCCAGATCAACAAACTAATTGCAAGAATAGCATATAAGATGCGGTGAATATAATCAATCATATTGAAACTTTCCATCATTGCTTCCATTAATCAAAGGAGGAGAACATATTACATATTCTCTTGGAGATTGCTTCGTTCTTCTTTCCATTTTTCAAGATTACAGAGGAGAGAAAGATGGAGAGAAGGATAGAGGCTAAAATCCCTCCCCCCCCCCTGCAGATTTTCACTCTGCCCTATATATAGTCATGGACTTCTTGCTATGTACTTGATTTGATGCCTTTCCATACCTCGTCTTCCTCAGTCGCTCTTTGAAAGCTATTCTTTCTCACTTAGACGGAGTCGTGACTGCGGGATATGGGATAGACCCTATCGTTCCTCGCTGCCTCGCCCTTCAAATGTGACGTTGGTCAGCCTGACCGTAGTGGTCAGATTTTGACCAATACAACAATGAATTTAATACTGAAATCTTAAAAGTTGAACCCATAAATTTTGATGCAAAGTATAGAATGTATATAACTATTAAAATCTCAACAAATATTAAATTTGAACCCATAATTTTTAGAGTACAACGAGTTTGATGCTGAAATCTTAAAAGCTGAACCCGTAAAATTAAATCTGAATCTGTCTCTGGTTGATTACTTAAGTGAATCATAGGTAGAATTCTATGGTTGACTTGTATCTATTGCACAAATATAATAGTAGTAATTTCGACCTTCATTCCATCTTCAAGTGTTGAATTTGATATTTCAGCTACTACTTTTGAGTATTTATCATCCCATGATTTGGCATAAAAAATTTTTATTCACACTCGACATTATACTAAACTATTAAACACATGATATACGTTTTTTATCTGTACGTTTATCGCTAACCATAGTTTATATTTGCATACATATAATCACCTCAATGTGTGATGACCCAAAAAGTCATCACTTATTTTAGAAACTGATTCTGCATTTTGAGGCCTTAAAAACCTCTTTCTACATCACCTTGATTTGCGTGTGTAGTCTGTGCGTATAGCCGGAAAGCCATTATATGAAAATATGTGAAAAATAATAAGTTTTGCCTTTAAAATGAATTTAAGTTGACTTCGGTCAGCATTTTGAGTAAACGGACCCGGATCCGTGTTCCAACAATCCCGGGAGGCCCGTAAGAAAAATAAGGGACTTGGATGTATTCCCGAAATCGAATTTCGTAGTCCCTAGCCCGAGAAATGAATTTTTAAAAAAAATTGCTTTCTGAAAAATATATGAGTTTTTGAAAATAAAATGTGTTTGAAATTTGATGGTATCAGGCCCATATCTTAGTTTTGGAGCTCGGTACAGGCCTTATATGTGATTTAAGATGAGTCTGTGAAATTTGGTAAGAAACGGAGTTGAAATAACGTGAATCAGACCTTATTTGAGAAAAATTAGAAATTTGACGTTCTTAAGTGATTTCATGATTTTAATGCTAAATTCATAGTTGTTGATATTATTTTGGTAATTTGAATGTACGAGCGAGTATGTATGATGTTTTTAGGTTAGGGTGAATGTTTGGTTTGGAGCCCCGAGGGCTCGGGGTGAGTTTTGAAAAGGCCACAGAGTAGAATTGAACTTGGGAAAATTGCAGGTTTCAGCTGTTCTGTTGCAAGCTTGCTGGTTTCGCATTTGCGAAGCTTGGCTCGCAAATGTGAAGGCTATGTCGCAAGTGCCAAAATATCCCAGGCCAGCCAACCTCGCAAATGCGATCCTCCAGTTGTAGCCCGGTCTTCGCAAATGCGATAGTTTTATCGCAAATGCAACTTCGCATTTGCGAGTGTTCTATCGGAAATGCGAACGTGACCAGAAGTTGAGCTTGGTCGCAAATGTGACATTTATCTTTGTAATGCGAGCTTAGTAGATTCTGGGTTTGCAATTGCTAACCCTGGTCGCAATTGCGACATCAGAGACCTGCGAAATCCATACTTAGACGAATTTTTAACCCTTTTTCACATCTTCTCAATACATAAACACTCTAGGGTGATTTTTCAAATGCAACATCTTCTCCAAATCAATTGTAAGTTATTTTTAACTAGTTTTCTTTAATCCTTAACATCTTTTAACCTGATTTTAACTCAAAATCAAAGATTTTCATGGGAGAAATTGGGTGTTTTGGGTAGAACCTAGGTTTTTTCAAATTTTGGGGATTTGGACCTCGATTTGAGGTTTGATTTCAAAAAGATATTATATATTTGAGTTCGTGAGTCAATGGATAGCTGGATTTTGGTTCGAACCTCGGGTTTTGACCATGTGGGCCCAGGGTCGATTTTTTATGTTTTGGAAAAACCTTTAGAAAACTTATTTCCATGCATTAGAATTGATTCATTGAGCATTTATTGATATAATTAAGTGAATTATGACTAGATACGAGCGAATTTGTGGTTGAATCAAGAGGTAAAACGATAGTTGAGGCTTGAACTGTGTTCGTGGTATCTAGGTAAGTACTTGGTCTAACCTTAACTTGAGGGAATAGGAGTTTGGTCTTATATGATATGTGTTATATGTAGAGTACGATGTATAGGCATGGTGACGAGTATCTATACGTTGGTGTCAAGCATGCCCGTGAGTCTTGTGTTGTTATTTATGTGACTCCATTGTATTGTTCATGTTTAATGTGGTGATTACTATTGACCTATTATTGAGAAAGGTTTTGGTGTTTGTGTATTGAAGAGCATTGGCTCAAGTCGCAAAGTGATTGTGAAAGTATTATTGGCAATTGAAACTTATAGAGCATTGGCTCAAATTGTGAAGCAAGTTGTGAGATAAATGTGAAAATGAGAAAAGGTTTATAGTGGTGATCCCTTGCAAGGACGTGGTTGCTTTTAATGTTATCCCCTTGCCGGGATATTTTGGTTTTGATATTGTTTCCTTGCCGGAATGTTTATTATGATTCATTTATTCCTTGCCCTTATTGTTTGGTTTGTTGTTTGGGTGAGGAAGAGTGTAAAGCATGAAGGGTGATGTCGTGCATTGTTTTGGTGATAGAGTGTTAAAGCACGAAGGGTGATGCCATGTATTATTTTATGAGGAAGTGTTTAAAGCAAGAAGGGTGATGCCGTGCCACACGATGTACTATTCCGTTCGATTATACTGATTTTATGGAGAAGATGAGAGTAAAAGCACGAAGGGTGATGTCGTGCAATTTATATTGATTTTTGGTGAAGATGAGAGTAAAATCAAGAAGGGTGATTCCGTGCACTTGTTTGGTTTTCGATTCTTGTTGATAATTGAATTGTGGTATTCCATATATTTAACTGTTGTCTTCCTGTTGCTATTTGATATTCCCCACAGCATGTTTCCCCCTCCCAGCCTTGACTGTATATTTCTACTTCTATTTTCTGCGGTACATTATTTAACTGCACAAGTTTATTTGGTAGTCTGGTCCTAGCCTCGTCACTACTTCGCTAAGGTTAGGCTAGGCACTTACCAGCACATGGGGTCGGTTGTGCTGATACTACACTCTGCACTCTTTTGTGCAGATACCAATGCTGCAAATTCGGGACCGTAGTGAGGTTTCAGCTTCTTGCATATCAAGCGACCCGAGGTAGTCTTGCACGCGTCCGCAGGCCTTGGCATCTCCCTCTATCTATTTTCCCATTTCTCTTATATATTTACAGAGATAGTACTTTGTTATTTCTTTCGAATCCTTATTTGTAGTACTCTTAGACAGTCTGTGAAGTTGTGACACCAAATCTTGGGTAGTTTTGTTAAGGAATTCTATTAGCAGTATTTTTTTTTAAGTTTGAAATTTATTCTTCCGCTCGTTAAATTACGTTGTTTATTAATTGTTGGTTCTAAGTTGTTAATGAATTCAAAAGTGGAAACAAGGTAAATAAATTAATTGGTTGGCTTGCCTAGCTTTCACTACTAGGCGTCATCACAACTCTTGAGGGTGGAAAATCCGAATCGTGACACAATGTATCACTTAATCATGATTATAAATTCATATAATTTTTTTTGGTAATTAAATTCTTTTATATTAATCACCAAAAGTATTTACAAAGCAAAGCATAGCTAACACAACTTGATGGTCTTTTGTCTACTTCCTATACTATCTTCCTAGAAACATAAACAGTATACATATTGCCTGTTCGTAGGAGTAACTCTAGCACTAACTACATACTCTATATCTCTTGCAATTTGCTCCTCTTTTCTGCTCTTCTTCTCAAATACTCTTCTGTTTCTTACAAGCCAAATATGGTACACAGTTTCAGCAAATATCATTCTGAATGTCATTACATAAGTGGATTTTCCTTTTGCTTGCCTTATGGTCCATTGAAGAAACTATTGCCAGCTGCCATTTCCCAGTTTATGCTTTCCAAGCCATCTGCACATCTTGTTCCACACTTGAGTTGCATAATCACACTGCCAGAATAGATGATCTCTTGTTTCATTTTCTTGTTTACACATAACACACTCAGGTTCTACATTGATCTTCTAGTTAATTAGTCTGTCACAAGTCATTAACCTGTCTTGGATCAACAACCACATGATGAATTGTGCTTTTGGCCTTGCTGCATTCTGAAACACTAGTGTCTTCCACTCCATTCTTTTGTAGTCTCCCAGTAGGTGTAGGTATATTTGTTTGATCATACTCTTCTTCCAATTCTGTGAAAGTTGCACCTCATCAATTATACTATATGACTCAATCACTTTCCTTACCATCCAGCATGCTTGTTAAGGAATTGCCATTGTCTTGAGTTGATATTTCTTGACATAATAAGCATGTATCCATTTGATCCATACCTTGTCCAACTTGTGTGCTAGATCCCGGCTTGTCTTTGCAATAGCTGCCTTGTTCCATAACTTTAAGTTGATTAAGTTGAGTCCACCACCTGCCTTTGGCAAGCATACCTTATCCTATGTTACCAAAGCCCTTTTTGTGACCTCATTTTCTCCAGACCACACATATGATCTACATAGTCCTTCTACTAGTTTAATCACCTTGGCTGGAAGGATACGTGACAATTTATTTCATTTTTGTAATTGCATCTTCGACATTATATTCCACTCGTGCCAAACAAATACCACAGCAACGCTTGATGAGTGGTTGCGCTCTTCCAATATTATTACCCCATAAATTTTGGCAAAGGTGCATTTGCGGTAAAACTAGTTGATCAGCGGTGTAGTCAACGGTTCCGTGACTTTTCCTCTTGAGTTGTCCGCTCAAGGGTACCGGTCTAGCAACCCATAGAAATCTTATTCTGTTTAACTGTTCATGCATCACTGTCAAATCTAGTCGAGTCAGTTATGCTGTCCACATAATGACTCTTTAAGATAACCTTATTCAAAGTCCACTAGGTTCCCCTGGGACCTAAACGGACAACACCATATTCTGTGCATTTATTTGGAGAACTAAATATTATTTATGCTAATTGTTGATTTAAATAGTCGAGTCCGGCGGGGTAGGGTCTAACACTTTGTTTTGCAGAAAATGGAGAACAAGGTCCCCAACTTCGGTATGATTAGCACGCCCACACTCTTGCTGACCTGGTGGAGGAATCTCCCATCAAGTGACCAAATCAATGAATGGAAAGAGAGGGTCACCAAGGCTAGCGAAAAGTTGGAGGATCTGATCAACGAGAACATTCAACATGGGGAAGGTCCTTCTGGGACCAAATAGATAGGATTCTTTTCTTTTTGCCTTAAATGTAATAAGGCCAATGGCCATTAGTGACATTTTTACTTTATGCAATTTTAGTATCGTTTTGGGATTTGTCTTATTGTTATCAATAAAATGAGGCATTTAGCATTATAAGTTCTCCAAATCAACTTGTCGCTAGGCCTACCTCGGGCACAACGAGGCACCTATTAGGACACAATTTATATTCTTGTACTATGTGTTTAATATTGCAATATTTTTTACAGAATCCATACTAACTTGCTACCTTTTTTGTTTTTACTTTTATTTTTTATTCCCCTTCCCAAAAGGTTAGTTCGTGCATTCTGGCATCGTCATCCCTTTCCACAAGATCTAAGGGCCCTCCACCTCCTCCTCCTCCAAGCCCTATCAAAAACAGGGGCAAAGCAAAAATGGAGAACGTGAACAACATCAAAAAGGATGACTCAGCTGAAAGGGTAGAGGTTCCTCAAGGTGTTCAGGCATCCAAAGAAAGTGCCTCTCAGCTCGAACAAAAGTTACTGAAATTTGAAGAAGAAATAGACCAAGTTCGAAACTTGGCAAGTCTGTCATTCTCCCTCACTACTCCAGACGTCAACTTTCCCAATACTCAACACCCCATACCTCCACCGCAGAAACAACCCGCTACTCATCAAAATTGCAACACATGTCACAAAAACACTCCACTCCTCATCCCTGAACCATTAAATAATCATCCCCACCACACTCATATATATGTGGAAACCAAGCCATAATATACTCAACCCATTACAAACACACCAGAGTCTGATGACAAAGACTCTCTCATCAAGAATCTGGCAGCCGAGCTCAAGAAATTGACTAGCCGAGTCCAGAGCGTTGAAGGAAGCAAAGGCATTGAAGGGCTGAATTATGAGGATCTTTGTATTCAGCCAGACGTTGAAATTCTCGAGGGGTACAAACCTCCCAAGTTCGAAATGTTTGACGGCTCGGGGGATCCTAGAGTCCATCTGAGGACATATTGTGATAAACTGGTCGGTGTAGGAAGAGATGAGAAGATCCGCATGAAACTTTTCATGAGAAGTTTGAAAGGCGATGCGCTATCTTAGTACATTATCCAGGATCTCAAGAAGTGGACGAGCTGGGTTGGAATGGCGTCCGATTTTATGGAGAGGTTCAGGTTCAATACAGGAAATGCCCCAGATATCTTCTACATCCATAATCGAAAAAGAAACCCACTGAGACATTCCGCGAGTATGCTACTCGATGGAGATCCGAGGCTGCTAAGGTCAGGACGGCCTTAGAGGAAGAACAAATAAACCAATTTTTTCATCTGAGCTCAGGATCCGTAGTATTATGGGAGGTTAATATTGATAGAGGGCCAAAAATTCTCCGATATCATCAAGCTAGGAGAAAGGATTGAGGAAGGTATTAAGAGAGGTATGGTCATTAATTTCGAGGCACTGTAGGCCACCAACAAAGCCCTACAATCTGGTGGCACATCCAAGAAAAAGGACGTGAATGTCGTAATGGTCGCACAAAGAACCAAGTCTCCAGTAAAATACCAAGCCTACCCAGTACCCCCCTCACATACCAGCCTATTCCCAATTACCAAGCACCTCCGCCCTCTTACCAAATTCCATCACCCGCTTACCAACTATCTCCATCCCCCGCATACCAACCTACTTCACCAAAATATCCCCAACATGCACCCGTCTACCAAGCCTATAATACTCACTGCCAATCACCTCCTGCCCGATAAAACTTCCCCAGGCCACGCCCTAACTTCAACCGTAGACCTCCCAAGAAATACACCGCCATCGCCGAGCCAATCGACCAATTATATGAAAGACTGAAAGCAGTCGGTTACGTAACCCCAATCTCTGCCATAACTCCAGAAAATCCTTCCCAGTGGGTCAATCTAAATAAAACATGTGCGTACCATTCCGGCATGAAAGAGCATACCATTGATGAGTGTCGATCTATGAAAGACAAAATCCAAGCTCTAATTGACAACAAAATCATCGTGGCCAAAGAACCTGCTCCTAATGCTCGAAATAATCCTTTGCCTGATCATAAGGGTGGTGGTGTGCACGTGATCGAGGTAGAAGATGATTGGGGCCCCAAGGGGTCAATTGGATTAATTTCTGAAGTTGACGAGCCCAAGAAACCAACCGTCACATTGAATCCAATTGTAGTCCAGATCTAGCCCTTTGGGGATGCTGAAGTAAACATATATGTGCCTCTCAAGTTTGAAACACCTTCATCCAAAAGGACCGCAGAGCCGATTGAGTTGGAGTTTGGGTCTCCAAAGGTACCATTTGAAGTTGCTGTGTTGCCACCCAAAACGAGAGTGCCCATTCCAATAGCGATATCAGCAGTAATGCTATTCCAGACATAGGCCATTCCTTGGGATTACACCACCGAGTCAAGAAGGAAGGGAAAAACTAAGTCTGGAGAAGCAATCAGAGCATAGGATATGACCAGGACTGGCAGAATTTATACCCCGGAGAACTTAGTTGAATCAAGTAAGCAGGCCTCTGGACGACCTATTGAAACTGGACCTGATGATCTCTGTCAGAAGATATAGGTGAAAGAATACTCAATTGTTGATCAATTAAATAAAACACCAGCACATATCTCCATTCTAGCTCTGCTGCAAAGCTCCGAGGCACACAAGAACGCCCTAATAAAGATACTGATCGAGGCATACGTACCCAGCAATATAACTGAATGGGAGATGGCCAATATGGTCGGGCAAAAATTGGAGAGTCATAAGATCACTTTCTACGAGGATGAGTTGCCCCCTGAAGGTTTAGGACACAACAAAGCGTTGTACATCACTATGCAATGTGAAGACTATTTCATAACCAGGAATTTAATTGACGGAGGATCCAGCCTCAACATTTGTCCATTTGTGACTCTCAGAACATTGGGGAAGAGTCTGCATGAAATCAAGGATGCGGCTATCAACGTCAAAGCTTTCGATGGTTCCCAAAGGTACACTATTGGGGAGATCAGTTTATGTCTACAAATGGGGCCAACTTGGTTCGATGTTGATTTTCAAGTAATAGACATCCCAGCATCCTACAACTTACTGCTGGGACGACCATGGATCCACGCTGCCGGAGCTGTAGCATCAACCCTGCACTAGGCAGTGAAGTTCGAGTGGAATCACCAAGAGGTGATTATTCAAGGTGACGGGAGTAACCCCATATACAGTCGCCAAACCATCCCAGCGATCGAAGGGAGAAGGAAGCTAGGAGGAGAAACTCGTCACCACATTGAGCGAGTCAATGCCGTGGATAAAGACAAATGGTGGGATAACAAGATAGAAAGTATACTGAATTGGAGAGGCAAAGGGCTCGGCAAGAATCTCCAGGGAATCACCAAGCCTATCAAACTGAAGAAGCATGGCACCACTTTCAGGTTAGGGTATGGATATAATTGGCAAGAATTCAGGAACTGGTCGCCAACATGGCACGACCCTTACTATCCGCTGGAGCACCCAATACCCCGCCTGGAACAGACTTTCCAGCCGTCCGACATCATATATGGGTCAGAGGAAGATGAAGCATTAGCAGCAACGAAGAACCTGTTCTTGGAAAATGACAATATAGACTATCACCCCATTCTCGAGGAGGAAGGGGAGGAAGGCCCTTCCATACAGGCAATGAACCGAGGAGAGCGCCTTAACAATTGGTCCATCAGAACCACCAGGGCTCGAAGAGCTTCGGGGTAGCAAGGCTGAAAAAAGCATTATGCATTATCTTTTATTTTTTCATTAGTTGATATCCCTTCAGTATTATCTTTAAATTTTTAAAAAGAGCTCCGATGTTCAAAACAATTTTTGGCATTTATCGAAGCATTTCAGTTTTATATAAATCTCGATCTTATTATTTCTTTTCTCTGCTATTTACTTTACTTTACATAGCATTACTATTACTTATCTTGATGAACCGATGAATGTGACATGCGACGAGATAACACAACAAACGGGCATAGACTCAGAAAAGGATGAGATACCAGAAGAGGTCGTTAAAGAGATTGAGGATTTTGAGAACAGACCTAAGTCTAACTTGGACGAAACTGAGGTTATCAACTTGGGGGATACAGAGAATGTCAAGAAAACGTGCATCAGTGTTCACTTGTCACCATCAGAAAAGGAAGAGTACACAGAATTCTTAAAAGAATATGAGGACATATTTGCCTGGTCATACGATGATATGACCGGTCTTAGTACATCTATCGTAGCTCACAAACTTCTAACGGATCTGACGTGTCTGCCTGTAAAGCAGAAGTTCAGAAAGTTTAAGCCAGACATGAGTCTGAAAATCAAGGAAGAAGTTACCAAACAAGTCAAATCCAAGGTCCTCAGGGTAGTGGAGTATCCAACATGGTTAGACAACATTGTACCAGTGCCGAAGAAGAACGGGAAGGTCAGAGTTTGTGTCGACTACCGGGACCTCAACCGGTCCAGTCCGAAAGACGACTTCCCCTTGCCGAACATACACATCCTAATTGACAACTACGCCAAGAATGAGTTGCAGTCATTTGTCGATTGTTTTGCTGGGTATCATAAGATATGGATGGACGAAGAAGACGCAGAGAAAATGGCTTTCATTACGCCGTGGGGGATGTATTGTTACAAGATGATGTCGTTTGGATTAAAGAATGCTGGGGCCACCTACATGAGGTCCATGACTACTATTTTTCATGACATGATACATAAAGAGATCGAGGTGTATGTATATGATATCATCATCAAATCCAAAAAAGCCACTGACCATATGGAAGATTTAAGAAAGTTCTTCAATAGATTGAGAAGGTATAACCTGAAACTGAATCCCGCCAAGTGCGCTTTCGGGGTTCCAGCCGAAAAATTGCTTGGGTTCATCGTAAGTCGGCGGGGAATAGAACTCGATCCATCAAAGGTCAAGGTCATTCAAGAATTACCACCTCTAAAGAATAAGAAAGAGGTTATGAGTTTCTTGGGGAGACTCAACTACATCAGCCGGTTCATAGCCCAGTCCACCGTCATTTGTGAACCTACCTTTAAGATGTTGAAGAAGGACGCCGCCACTAAATGGACTGATGATTGTCAGAAAGCCTTCGACAAAATCAAGGAATACCTGTCAATGCCGCCAGTTCTGGTTCCGCCCGAACCAGGTAGACCGCTATTGCTCTACCTTGTAGTATTGGATAGAACATTTGGTTGTGTTTTGGGACAACATGATGGAACGGGGAGAAAGGAGCAAGCCATCTACTATCTCAGCAAGAAGTTCACCCCGTAACATGCCTGGTATTCCCTGCTAGAATGCACCTATTGTGCTCTGCCTTGGGTGGCTCAGAAGTTGAGGCATTATTTATGTGCCTATACCACTTATCTCATATCAAGGATGGATCCACAAAAGTACATCTTCCAGAAGCCCATGCCCATGGGTAAGCTGGCCAAATGGAAAATTCTGTTGAGTGAGTTTGATATTGTCTACGTGACCCAGAAAGCGATCAAAGGACAAGCACTAGCCGATCATCTTACTGAAAACCCTATGGGTGAGAATACGCGCCTCTATAGATTTATTTTCCCGATGAAGAGGTTTATTTCATAGGAGAAGACATTGCAGAATCCTATGATGGCTGGAGAATGTTTTTCGATGGAGCAGCAAACTTTAAAGGCATTGGCATAGGAGCATCCCTAGTATCATAAACAGGCCAACATTATCCGGTATTTGCCAAACTCAGGTTCCCGTGCACCAACAACATGGCCGAGTATGAAGCCTGCATCTTAGGGCTCAAGATGGCCATTGATATGAACGTTTGGGGGTTACTACTGATCGGGGATTTTAGAATTGCTCATACATCATGTTCGAGAAGAATGGGCAACCAAGAATTCCAAAATACTCCCATACTTGTATCATGGACAGGAGTTAAGGAAGAGGTTTACAAAGATAAAATTCCGGTATGTCCCCAGAGTTCAGAATGAGTTCGTTGATGTATTGGCCACTCTGTCATCCATGATTCAACATCTAGATAAGAACTTCATTGATCATATCCCGATAAAAATCCAGGATCAACCTGCTTACTGTGCTCACGTCGAGGAAGAAGCGGACGAAAAACCATGGTTCCATGACATTAAGAAATATCTGTCAATGGGAGAGTATCCAGAACTTGCAAACACTACGCAAAAGCGCACACTGCGGAGGTTATCCAATCACTTCTTTCACAGCGGAGGAATCCTGTACAGGAGGACTCCCGATTTGGGATTACTAAGGTGTGTCGAGGCTAAGGAAGCATCCAGGTTGTTGTAGGAAGTTCATGCAGGGACTTGTGGCCCGCACATGAATGGTTTTGTCTTAGCCAAGAAAATACTCCTAGCTAGTTATTTCTGGATGACTATGGAAACAGACTGTATCCAGTATGTTCAGAAATGCCATCGTTGCCAGATCCATGCAGACATGATAAAAGTACCCCCTAACAAGCTCAATGCAACAAGCTCACCATGGTCGTTCGCTGCTTGGGGAATGGATGTCATCGGACCTATCGAGCCTGCCACATCACGAGCATAGGTTCATTCTAGTGGCAATTGATTACTTCACCAAATAGGTTGAAGCAGCATCATATAAGGTGGTAACCAAGAAGGTTGTGGCAGACTTTGTTCGCGACCGTATCATTTACCGGTTCGACGTCCCAGAGTCAATCATCACTGATAATGGTTCCAACCTCAACAGTGATCTGATGAAAGCAATGTGTAAGACATGTAAGATTAAGCACAAGAATTCTACAGCCTACAGACCTCAGATGAATGGAGCTACAGAAGCAGCCAAAAAGAACATTAAGAAGATACTGAGGAAAATGATAGAAAAACACAAGCAGTGGTATGAGAAGCTATCATTTGCTCTATTGGGATACCGTACCACAGTCCGCACATCAACCGAGGCGACTTCCTATATGTTGGTTTATGGAACTGAGGCAGTCATCCCAGCTGAAGTAGAGATTCCCTCCCTTAGAATTATGCAGGAAGCAGAACTTGAAGATGCAGAAGGGTAAAGAGTCGCTATGAGCAATTAGCCCTTATAGACAGAAAAAGATTGAATGCAGTTTGCCATAGTCAGCTTTATCATAATAGAATGACCAGAGCCTTCAACAAGAGAGTCAGGCCAAGATAGTTCGCGCCAGGGCAGTTAGTACTAAAGAAGATTTTTCTGCACCAAGACGAAGCCAAAGGAAAGTTTTCTCCTAACTGGCATCGTACATGGTTCACCGGGTTCTAACCGGGGGAGCCCTCATACTCGCAGAAATGGATGGAGAAGTCCGGCCAAAGCCAATCAATTCAGATGCAGTGAAGCAATACTATGTGTAACCATTATGATTCCTTTATGATGTAATTTGAACTACGCCTGACCTGATTCCCGTTTAAGAGGGGATACATAGGCAGCCTTATGGGTTCGGTCATAATTCAATAAAATTTTCATTTCCCCCGACACTGGAAACTGGGGCATAATTTTGAGGAGGACCCTCAAAATTCCGAAGTTGATCTTCACCAATCATCACGCGCAGCCTTCAGAAGCACCAGCCTAGTAAACTGGGGTAGAATTTTGAGGAGGACCCTCAAATTTCGGAGCAAAAGAGGTTGCAATATCTTGAACCATGTCGCAGTCATCGGTTCATCTAAAACCATTTTACCTATTATGTATTTACATCATATTTTTATTATATTACTAAGTCATGCATGGATACTATCAAATTTTCTTTGTTTAGCGATGCTACCCCAATGAAAGCACGAGCTGAGTAGGACAGGAAAAGTCCACAGGAAGACGAACTAACCTTCCCCCTTTAAAAAACTCACAATTTTTCTTTGAATGCAGGCACCCCAAGACATAAAATCATCAGATACGATTACATACTCATGCTTTTTCAGGAATACAACTCTTAGAATCATCGCCTATTTACAAATGCTATCCGCACATGACATCCCCAGCAGCCACAATGACGCAATCAGCTATCAACTACCATCTCTCAGCTAAGAGATTTCGTTACTCCTCACCTTTATTTATTGCATTGCATAAGGCTACTTTTCTGCCTTCCGAGACTAAGCACTGTCTCCATCTGCATTTTTGCATTGCATAAGGCTACTTTTCTGCCTTCCGAGACTAAGCAATGTCTCCATCTGCATTTTTCGCATTGCATAAGTCTACCTTTCTGCCTTTCGAGACAAAGCATTGTCTCCATCTGTATTTTTCTCTGCATTGCATAAGGCTACCATTCTGCCTTCTGAGGTTAAGCTCTACCTCCATCTGCATTTTTCGCATTGCACAAGGCTACCTTTCTGCCTTCCGAGACTAAGCACTGTCTTCATCTGCATTTTTCGCATTGCATAAGGCTACCTTTCTGCCTTCCGAGACTAAGCATTGTCTCCATCTGCATTTTTCGCATTGCATTAGGCTACCTTTCTGCCTTCTGAGACTAAGCATTGTCTCCATCTTACATTTCTCTGCATTGCATAAGGCTACAATTCTGCCTTCCAAGGTTAAGCTCTACCTCCATCTGCATGGCTGAAAGATCGCCAACTTTATTTAAATCTCTACATCGCTGAAATATCGCCAATTTATTTAAATCTTTTCATCGGTTGAAATATCTCCAACTTTATTTAAATCTCTACATCGGCTGAAATATCGCCAATTTATTTAAATCTTTTTATCGGCTGAAATATCGCCAACTTTATTTAAATCTTTATATCAGCTGAAATATCGCCAAACTTTATTTAAATTCCGCACCGACTGAAATATTGCCAACCTTATTTAAATCTCTATATCGGCTGAAATATCGCCAACTCTATTTAGATCCCTACATCGGCTAAAACAACGCCAATTTTACTTAAATCTTTTCACCGGCTGAAATATCGCCAACTTTATTTAAATTCCGCACCGGATGAAATATTGCCAACCTTATTTAAATCTCTATATCGGCTGAAATATCGCTATTTATATTTTTCTACATCGACTGAAACATCGCCTACTTTATTTAAATTTCTGTCGGCTGAAATATCGCCATTTAGATTTATCCTTCACATCGACTGAAATATCGCCAAATCTTGCATTTCATGGGCTGAAATACCGCCAAACCGTCCAAGGGCGTCATTATTCGGAGGCACCATCTTAATAGCCCGAGAACGCCATGCCATGGCCTGAGGACCCTGTTTTATATTCCACACATCATTATTCAAAGGCATCATGGTTCGGAGGCACCATTATCATAGCCCGAGAATGTCATTTCATAGCCTGCAAATCCTTTATTATGCATTTCATGGCCCAGGACGTCATGGTCTGAGTATGTCATCTTAACTGTCCAAAGACAACATTCATGGTCCAATGGGAACTTGCATCACGTTTAAATTCATACGATATGCTTGTATTACTCAATTGTAGGTACATCAGCTGGCAATGACCATTACAGCAGAAGCGATCTCGCCCTGGTTCTCGCAACCCATCAGTCCCTAACCACCCTTCCCAACCTAAATATGGCGCCCGTCTCTTCGAAAACCTCCATCAACATACTCCGTCAATGTATCCTGAACTACATATGACCTGATTCTTGTAAAACCAGGGATATGTAGGCAGCTCAAAACCCAGAGCTCGGTCAAAACCTTTTGCAAGCCATCTCTCTCGATCAAAATTGGTCATCATATCTTTACCCGATAACTCTTTCATCCTTCTCGGGTAAAGAGGGGCAACTGCTGATACCCAATTTTTCCATATGTATTTTATATACTCAAAATAGTATATGTATGCATAAATAAGCATGCCTAAGAGTTTTGATATTTTTCCCTAATTTTCTAAGATTTGCAAAATTGATTTATTGTCTATTTTAGCAGTACAAAATCTCATAATTATTCTTAAAATTAACTTTTTTTTGTATAATTTATTTTCATCCTCATATTTACACCAAAATATAATAAAGGTGATTTTTTTCATATTTTTACAAATTTATCTGATATTTTGAAACTAAAATTGCACAAAATTGCAATCATAGCCTATATTATGATTAATGGCATTTTACAAGTATGAAATTATTTTCAGTATTTTTAGGATAATGTTTATATATTATTAATTAGTTAAGTGCTTTTAATTTATTTTAAAATCATTTTAAATATTTATATGTAAATTAAATGGGAGAAATTGGTTATTTAATACATAGCCATTTCAATTATAATTGTAGCCTCAATTTCACCCCCAATTACATCCCTAATCAAAAAATCCAATTTTATTATAACCCGACCAATACCTTTCCTATCATACCCAAATTCAGTCCCCATTTAGCCTATTTAATCTCAGTTGTCGATCTTTTAGATCAACGGCTCCCCTCATCCCCTTCTTTTTTTTTAGTTCAAACGACCCCTATACCCTACCTTATTTCTCACTAACTACCGCCTCTGAAACCCTCCACTCTCTTAAACTCTCTCGAGGGTTCTCAAACCCTAGCCGCCTCTTGCCGTCTCAGACCGGAGATCCACTGGAATCTATGGCCACCAAAGCTATGGGGATCTTACACCCACCCCCTGGTGCTCTTATACACCGGTTTTTTGAAGGTTCAAGGCTTGACCTTGAATATCTCTACCCAGGTTTCCTTCGATTCAGGGTTCCATGGTCGTCTCCGGCTTTACTCCGGCGTATCATGGTCGTTCGAGCCTAAGTCTAACTTCTCTAGCTTAGATCCATGAGTTTTCCAGGCCTTTCTCACTTCTAGGTTTCTTCTGAAACCTTAACCTTTCGAGGTTCTTCTGATTTCTATAGATCTATCCTAGATCTGTGTTTATCTTAAGGTCTCAGACATTTTCTCAAAAGGTTTTTTCAAAACTTTGTTTTTAAACCTTTCACCTTCTCTGATTTAGGGTTTCTTTGATTCATAACATGCTCTACTGTGATTCTTGTATGTTTCTTCTATTGTGTTTCTTCTACTGTGTTTCTTCTACCTTGTCCTTATGAGTTCTTCTACTGTATTTTGCATGATTATTCTTTTATTATGTTTTTCATGAGTTTCTTCTACCGGGAAGTACGTGTTAAAGGTCTCAGTTCCGTTGAGATTTCTGAACTTATTCCATTAATATTTTTTGCCTGACTTACTTGTTTTCATCTCTAGATTCGATTAATGGTAAAAACCCTAGAATTCGGGGTTCATTCGAGTTTTTTGAGGCTACTTGTTACGTGATTTGTTTGTTTCTTATCTCTGAACGTGTTTGATTTCAAAACCCTAGTCTCTTTGGACCTATTTGATTTCCTAAAGTTGTTTCCTCTACTGCTCGACTGAGTTTCAAAATCTTTGTGTCAACTTTGTTTCTGCATACGATTCTAACCTCTTGCTAAACTATATAAGACCTTTTTACTTGACCTTTTGCATGTTATATGATATTCCCTCTTCTCTGAGATGAATACCATGTTCCTATAGTCCTCTACTCACTGATTTTTTATTGCATAACACTCTTCTTTGTCTTAAATACAGCCTCGCAAGCTTAATGTTTATGCACTCTTTATAAGTTAAATTTTCCTCTCAAAATAACCTTTGATTGTGGACTGATTTCAAATCTCTTTGTGTAATTCTGATTGCACTCATGTAATTGATTCTTCCCTTAATGTATTGATTTCCCTTGTTTCTTGGACTTGTTGAAATACTTTCCTTTGAACTTTCGACCCTACCTTTCTACTTAAGTTGATTTGATCTCATTACCTTAATTACACTAGTATGGGATTCTTACAGACCTTTCCTTAATTAAGGTTTATTGAACCTAATCTCTATTTCCTATTGTGTACTCGTATTGTGTTGAAAATATTTTCCTTATTTGACATGTTCAGCCCCTACGTGATTTCTTTCCTTATTTAACATTTGCATGTTATCGTTTGATTTAATTCCTTAATTAAAGAAAGTCTTTGATACTAATTTGATTTTTAATGAACACATATTCCTTAATTATGTCTGAATTACAGCCCTAACCTTATCTTTTGCATGTTTCTCACCCTATAAATACCTGATTTTTCATTGACACAGAGATAACCAACACTCGAGTCTTTTTTGAACTCATACTCACACATAAAGTATTGTCTCTTGTTGTTTGTACTGTGGCTTCTTTGCAAGACTTCTGCTCTCTTTTGCTTGTCTCTTTCTGAAACTGGTATGTCTTTTATTTAAAATTTTGCCTCATCCCTATGTGTTTATTCTGTAGTTTCATTCTTTTGTATGGTTTGTTGTTCATGTTCTTTAACTTATGCTAAGTATTTTTCCTTCTTTGATTCTATTCCCATATGAATCCCTACCCCTAATCCCTTATATGTGTTGAGTTAAAACCCCGGCCTGACAGTATCCTAATTACTGCTCAGGCTATGGCTTGACCTTTAATAGGTCCTGACTCTCCAATGTTTGGATAGTAGGCTGGTCAGGGGTGTGCCAGCATTCTATGTTGCTGGGCATGACCACCAGCCTACCGTGGCATCCCTTAATTCCCTCTATTGCACTTACGCTTGTTCCTAGATTCTAAGTTCTGCCCCTCCCCCCCCCCTCCAATGAGCCTTGCCTTGGGACCTTGAGTTCCCTCTGAACTTGGACATTGGAGGGCTGGCCCTTCCACACTGCACTTTAATTCAGTTCTATAATGATATCTGGTGTAAGCCTTGCCTGAAGTTCTTGAAACTCTTTGGAACTTTGACACACTCCAGATTAGAGAAAGGCTTTGGAATCTGATCCCAGCAGTTGGTTCATATCATATTGTTAGACTTTGAGTCTGAATTAGGCTCCTTGGATGTAGCTTAAAAGCTCTGATGTAATTTTATTTTCTGTTTGATTCATTTGGTCTATAATAAAAATTTAATAACTCATGGAGTTTTAGTAAAAAGGGGAGGGTTATTTATGTATGCTTAAGGGTAGATATCCTGCCTTTAGGAGTTTTCTTTGAATTTCTGCACTTTCATATATAGATATCCTGCTTATAGGAGTTTTCTTTGAATTTTTGCACTTTCATATATAGAAATCATGCTCATAGGAATTCTGCACTTTCATATATAAAAATCATACTCATAGGAATTCTGCACTTTCCTATATAGAAATCATGATCATTGGAATTCTGCACTATCATATGTAGAAACCATGCTTATAAGAACTCTGTATATCATATAGATATCCTGCTCATAAGAATTCTGCATATAGAGACCATGTCTTTAAGATTCTGCATTTTTGCATCTATTATTAGGCAAACAGTTATAGGTCAAATAATAATCAATTGCATCCTAGATACCATGCTCGTAGGATTTCTGCACTTCTGCTACGCTTGTAAAAAGTGTTTAAAATTAACGACGCTAGAAAGCATGCCTATAGGAACTATCAACCAAATCTGAATCACTCGTTTTAAGATTAGTCTGTCAGTAGTAACCAACTGCAGAACTCATATCATTCTTTTAAAACAGGCAACTTTCTGTAATCAGTTTACTTCTTATTATATGAGACCAGTAGATGCCATGCCTATAGGTTATCACTTAGGTAAACCAGTAGGTAGTTAATTAACTGCATCAGTCTTCGATAAGTTACAACTAGGTGAGCCTAATGCGAACTTTCTTGTCTGAAAATATGTAATGAACTAGTTCGCTTAACGTTTAAGTTTAATTTGGACCTAATCAGTATATGTAAGGCATGCTAAACTACATAATTTCTGCGATTCTGAGGAGGCTTATTTGAGCTTTTAATTGTTATGTGTACCCCATACTGTCCTATGTGTTTTGTTTGACGCATTAGAATTTTTACCTTTCTAATCTCCTGGAAAAGCCCAAAAATTCCTTCCCTTGATAGGACTAGAAGTCCCAAATGCCTCTGGGACTGATAGTATTGGGACGGGTAATAGCATGATATAGGTAACGATACCATTTCGGGCTTAATAACTTAACGGGGTGGGAAAGGATAGATATGGATATGATGACCATGCGATAACACCATGTGTATAAACGGTTACCGGGTGTTGTGTGGGGTGATCCATATTATGTATAAACCTAGGACCCCTTCCCTTATTTGTCCATTTTATTTTTTGCCAAACTTCAGCTTTTAAACTGCTTTTAACTTGCAGCAACTATGTAAAAATTTCTCTTTTTACTCTTTTATTCAAGATTTTAAAACTGCTTCCTCTATCAAAATTCAATTTCTTTAGCTTCATTAATCCCTTGCAACCATTATGTGAAAATCCCTCTTTGTATTTGTAAATCGTGTTTGTCTACTTGTTGTTTTTTCAAATTCAAAACCCTTAGTGTCCTAATGGACTTAATCATTAGGTGACAACTCTTCAATCCCAAAACCCCAATTCCCAAATGGGAATAGAGTTGTCTTCCCGAATGTCGTAAACCTGATCTCGCTCTAGAGAGAAAGGGGGCGTCAACAGTATTATAGCCATAAACTATAGTTATTGCAAGAACCCCATCAGAATTCACTCTTGAGACATTACAGTGGATCACTGATAATAGGTGAATTTGACTATAATCGCACCTTGAATAATCACATTCTTATGTTGTTTTGATGATATATATATGATAACAAAATGCTCTTATTAGTGTTTTTCATGATTTATAGGTAATAAATGGCTAAGGAAGGCTAAGGAGCTATTTTGGAGTCAATACTGGAGAAAAGAGGCAAAAAATGCAAATTCCCATTGAAGTCACATTGTACCATCCCTTTAGAGCCGAAATTACTGTTCCACAGCGGTTCCACCGCGGTTCCACCGCGACCGCGGTAGAACCGCGATGAAAAGCTGCTGCAGAAGTTTGAAGAACCAGAGGCACTGTTCTGCCGCGGTTCCACCGCGACCGCGGCAGAACCGCGGCAGGCGCCGAAAAATTAAGGGACAAAGTGTAAAAACGGGATTTTTTAGACCTAAACCCTTTTTAAACCATAAACTTCGCCCAAAGGAGGAAAGTAGTGATTTTTAGGTTATCTTGGAAGGAAAAACTACTGTGAGAGATTTCTCCAAACATCTTTCTTCTTTTCTTTTGGTTTTGATGATGAATTCTATTCTAGTTTATTTAACCATAGTTATGAGTAGCTAATTTCTTTGTCTAAGGTCTTGATGGAACCTATTGGGGAATGAACTTCTCGTTTATGTTAATGCAAATTTGCCAGTTTTAATCTTTATTTATTCAACTATGTTCTTGTTATAGTTAATCGATAGGATCCTCAATTAGCAGTGCCTATTCAGTGTGCATAACTTGGAAAAGAGTGCATATTTAGGTAATTGTTGAATAACACCACTCCTAAAGTAATAAGAGGAATCTATATCGGCGGGTTTAAAGGCGGGATTAGGAATAACGAAGCCTTGGGTGTAATCTTAAATGAACTGTGTTAATTAAAGCTAGCTAGTGTATCTCGGGAGAGTGCAATAGTATATTACTGTGATTGCTCGGGAGAGAGTTACGGTGAGGTGAGTGTTCATGATTAATAAAGTGAGTCAGTAAATTTGTATGAAGCATAAAAAGAAGGGATTCCATCAATAGGGGAAGTCATTACCTTAGCTTGCCTCTCATATTTGTCTACAACCTTAGTTATTTAGTTATAGCTTGTTATTTTTCTACAATTTTAGTTCATAAAGAAACATCAAACAATGATTCAAAAGTCTTTTGGAGCTAGTTCTAAAGAATTTAGTGGGTCTAAAGGTAGCAGTTGATAGGTTGACTCTCTGTGGATTCGACCATGGGCGTAATACTCGGGTTTTATTTGCAACATCCACAGAATCCCATTTAGAGGATATACTTGGGCGTGATCAAATTTTGGCGCCATTGCCGGGGAGTTAATGGAATTACCAACTGCCATTGATAGAATTACAGAAATTCTTGGTGTAGCTAGTTTCTTTACACCCAATTTCTGATTGAAACTTTTGACGGTTGACTTGGTTGCACAGGTGTATGCCTAGAAATTCTACAAGGACTGGAGAACTGCTTGAAGGACTCTCAGACCCTGAGAAAGCATTCCGGGTTTTAAACCGTGCCAACAAAAGACATCAACCATCTCAACAGACAGACAAACTCGAAAGTAACATGGGAGACGTAATCGATCCAAACGGAAATGGCAGGAATCAACATCATGATGCAAATGTCAGGAAAGCGGCACCTCTTGTGCCCGAGGGAGCTTTATATGACTGGGCACAGCCCACAGCTAACAATCTGGCCACCGCCATAGTTGTNCACAGATTTGGCTGAAATCACTCCCTGTTAACTCTATAGCAAATTGGGATGAGTTGGTCAAGCAATTTCACAACAAGTTCCACCCACCCAACAAAAAGCTCAGCAAATTGATGAGATCGTGAGCTTCAAACAGAAACCTATGGAAACATTGCATGAGACATGGGGCAGGTTCAAAGGAATGTTGGTGATGTGTCCCCATCACGGTATTTCGGAGCAGATGCTGGGACAACGTTTTTACATGGGACTTTCAGACAGTATGAAAATATTGTGGATGCTTCAGCTGGTGGGGCATTCTTGAGCAAGACCTGGAGAGAAGGGCATAATCTACTTGATAAAAGGGCTCAGAATTCAGGGTGGACGAACAGGAACGCACCCATCACTCCAGTGGTGCATTCAGTGCCTCTTGATCCTTCTAACACTATGGCTGAGAATATGGCGACCCTCTTGACAAAGATGAGCATCCTCACTAAAAAGGTGGAGGAGTCAGGACAAAAACAGTAGGTACACATAGTTGATACTACCAATAGGGGCTTATGTACATCTTGTGTTAGTTAGCCTATTCGTAATCCATGGAATGTAGAGCATGACCATCATCCCCAGCACCCGGAGGATATGAATTGTGTAGCTAATTATGGGGGTCAGAGGTAAGGAAATCAGAACTGGGGCCAACAGACACAACAGCAGTACAGGCCGCCTCAACCACAATACAATGCCGGAAACATGGGAGGCATGAGACCTCCCAAAAATATGGCACCTTATCCTAGGCCTCAGGGGTATAATAATCAGCAGCAAGGGTACCATCAACCTCAGCAACAGCATGGTGGGAGACAAGAAGATGGCTTTGCTAGACTGGAAGCAATGATGCAACAGGTGATTGGGTCCAATGCAAATACCAATAAAAGGGTAGATGCACATGACGCAGCTATAAAAAATATTGAAATGCAGGTAGGCCAAATTGCTATGCCTTTGAATAACCGTCCTCAAGGGACACTGCCTGCAGATACCCAAACCAATCCCAAGGATCAGGGCCTGAAGCAGCTAATGGCGGTGAGTTTGTGTAATGGTAGAGATTTTGATGTAGAGCAGGAGAGAGCTCAAGAAAACATACAGGTTGAGACTCTGATTCAGGTACACATTGAGCTGGATGAATCAACAAGGCTGACAGATGTGACAGTCCAGCCTGTTCCTGAAGAACAGAATATTCAGCAAGAGACTGAGAAAACTGCTGAGACAGTTGCAGACCGGTAGAAGAGATGATAGTTGCGAAAGACAAGTCCCAAGTGATTGGGAAGAAAAGACCACCTGTACCATTCCCACAGATATTGGCCAAGCACCAAAAGGAAGAGCAGTACAAGAAGTTCTTTGAGATGCTCAAGCAGATTTAGGTAAATATCCCGTTAAT
>MU693503.1:0-14329 GCA_026770625.1 Nicotiana glauca
TGTGAAAGCAAAATGAGGCTAATTAGATCTCAAGAATGCCTGACAGCAGCACATGAGGAAGCAGACAGATTTAGAGCATGTAATCAAACCACATGGGATGAGGGAAGGTGAGGCCTGAAAATGCAAGACATCTGCATTTTTCCTCCACATTAAAACCATAATAATAATACTAGTACTAACTATGTTAGACAACAGTAATTCTTTAATATTTCTTGCCAACCCTCCCTCACTATCAACTCATTGTCACTCACATGTACCCATTTCCCCTCTATCTCTTTCTTTCTCTCTCTAACTAATACTACAGTACTTGTTTCAATCTCCTCCATTATTTGTTTCTTGACACAAAAATAACTAATACTACAGTACTATCAACTCATTGTCACTCACATTGTTTGTTTCAATCTCTAACTAATTCTTTAATATTCAAAAAATTTCTAGACTCTTAAAGCTGACATTGATAGTTTCTTGACACAAAAAGAAGAAGATTAATGCATATTTCTCTTTCTCATTTCAGAATAGAGGGGAATAAAAAAAAAGAGAAGAAGTTTAGTTAATTTGGAATTACCTGGCAGTGGAGAAGAAGTTTGATTTGCAGCGGCGCCGGCGAGCTGCTCCTTGATGGAAGCGGCGGTGAGGAGAAGTTTAGGCGAGAGAGAAAAGAGATAAGGAAGGAAAGAGTAACAGGGAAAGAAAAGAAATTGTTTAGGGTTTTTTAAAACACTTTCCGACCGATTCCGTCGGTAAATTGGTCAAAAATAGTTACTAAACATTTACGACCGAATCCGTCGCTATTTTTATTTATTTATTTCTGTTTTTTAATTGTTTGCGACCGAATTAGTCGCTAAAAATAGCGCAAAATTTTCCGCCAAAACTTACGACGGACATAGACGCAATATTAGTCATAAGTATTACTAAAATTAAAAAATATATTTTTATGAATATTCCGACCGATTCCGTCGGAGATTTCCGACTACTATTTTCCGACGCAAATTTCGGTCGGAAATTACCCGTTTTTTAGTAGTGTTACTCCTACCTTAAAGATAGAGAGGTTGTTTTCAATAGACCCTCGGCTAAGGAAGGGAAATAAGAAAAAGAGGAAAGCAAGAAAAGAAGAAAGAGGGAAGAGAAAAGAAAAAGGGACAACAAAATAAGTAATACCAAATAATAGCAATAGAGAATACAATACCTGAGGTGAACAAAATCACATACCGTAATAAAAATCTAAAAATATGAAGGGACATGCGTGCTATGCAGACTATCGGTGAGCAACTAAAAACTACCCACTAACCTTCTACCTTGATCCTCGACCTCCACACCCTCCTATCAAGGGTCATGTCCTCTGTAAGCTGAATCAGTGTCATGTCATGTCTAATCATCTCTCCCTAGTAACTCTTAGGCTTACCTCGATCTCTGCTCAAACTAGCCATGGCCAACCTCTCGCACCTCCTAACAGGAGCATCAATGCTTCTTCTTTTAACATGTCCGAACCATCTCAGACTCGACTCCCGTATCTTGTCCTTCATACTCCCACTCTGTCTCGGACAACTTCATTTTATATCTTATCTCTCCTGGTACATCGACACATCCATCACAACATCCTCATCTCTGCTACTTTCATCTTCTGCATGTAGGAGTTCTTGACAGGCCAACACTTAGCTCATACAACATAGTTGGTCGAACCACCACTCTATAAAACTTACCCTTAAGTTTCGGCGGCACATTCTTGTCACATAAAACATCGGCAGCGAGACTCCACTTCATCCAACACGCTCCAATGCGATGTGCGACATCTTCATCAATCTCCCCGTTACCTTGGATAATAGACCCAAGATATTTAAAACCCGCTCTCTTGGGGATAACTTGACCATCAAGCTTTACCTCTACGTCTGCTTCATGGGTCCCATAACAGAATTTGCACTCCAAGTATTCTATTTTGGTTCCACTTAATTTTAAATCTTTATACTCTAAGGTCTGTCTCCAAATCTCCAACCTCGTGTTAACTCCGCTTCGCGTCTCGTCAATAAACACTATATCATCAGTAAATAGCATGCACCAAGGCACCTCCCCTTGGATGTGTCGCGACAGTACATCCATTACTAAGGCAAATAAAAATGGGCTAAGGGCCGACCCCTGGAACAACCCCATCACCACAGGAAAATTTTCCGAGTCACCACCCACAGTCCTCACCCGAGTCTTAGCATTGTCATACATATCCTTAATCACCCTAATGTACGCTACCGAAACACTGCTAGCCTCCAAATACCTCCACAAGCCTTCCCGGGGGACTTTATCGTACGCTTTCTCAAGGTCAATAAACACCATATGCAAGTCCTTCTTCCTCTCCTTATATCGCTCCACTAATCTCCTCACCAGATGAATCGCTTCCGTAGTCGAACGCCCCGCGCGTGAATTCAAACTGATTCTCGAAAATAGACACGCACTACCGCTCCACTAATCTCCTCACCAGATGAATCGCTTCCGTAGTCGAACGCCCCGCGCGTGAATTCAAACTGATTCTCGAAAATAGACACGCACTACCGCTCCACTAATCTCCTCACCAGATGAATCGCTTCCGTAGTCGAACGCCCCGCGCGTGAATTCAAACTGATTCTCGAAAATAGACACACACCTCCTCATCCTAGCCTCCACCACCCTCTCCCAAGTCTTCATAGTATGACTTTACAACTTGATACTCCTATAATTGTTACAAATTTGGATATCACCCTTGTTCTTGTAAAGTGGAACCATCGTACTCCACCTCTATTCTTCGGCATCTTATTCGTCTTAAAAATAACATTAAATAGCCTAGTGAGCCACTCCAAACCTGCTCGCCGAGCGCTCTTCCAGAATTCCACTGGTATTTCGTCTGGCTCCGTCGCTCTGCCTCTGCACATCTTACGCATCACCCCTTCCACCTCCTCTACCGTAATCCACATAGAGTACATAGAATTCCGCTGACTCTCGGAGTGCTCCAACTCACCCAGCACAATGCGTCTATCCCCCTCCTCGTTCAACAGTTTATGGAAGTATGTCTGTCATCTTCTCCTAATAAATGCCTCATCCATCAATACCTTGTCATCCTTGTCCTTGATGCACTTGACTTGGTCTAAGTCACGGGCCTTCCTCTACCTCACCTTGGCCAACCGGTACAACTTTTTGTCCCCATCTTTGCCCCCGAGCTCCTCGTACCAACAAGCAAACATCGCATTTTTAGCCTTCGTAACTGCCAACTTTGCCTCTTTAATTTCTTTGACTTTGTTTTTTCTACTTTTGGACGTAAGAAACACGGAACACCAAATTAAATTTAACTCTAATAGTTATATGGTCTTCCCCTCGACAACTGTCGTTTCTTAAAATTTTTATGAAAATCATGTGGATAGTGTCATACAAGAATTGTAAGGTGCACAAAACAACGTATTATTGCACGACATTAATGTTCCCATTTTATTTGGCAATCAATTATTATTAGCTTTGCACGTAAATTGTAGTTAAGTTTTCCCTATGCGAAAAGGGGACTTTTGGCGCAACGGTAAAGTTGTCTCCAATGACCTATAGTTCACAGTTCGAGCCATAAAATTAGCTATTAATGCATCATGGTAGTCTGTCTACATTAAATCCTCTTGGGGTGCGTCCCTTCTTCATACCATGCGTGCGCGTGGAATATTTCATGTATCGTACTGTCCTTTTTTTTGCCCTAAGTGGTAGCAATCCGATGAAGACACTTGCGTAGAAGAAAACTCAGATCGGCATCTGTGACTCTTATGGTTAATGCTTGAATTGATATAAATGGAAGGTGTGAATCACACGACAAATTTGAAAGGATAGATTTTGGGTATTCAAAAAATAAATTCACTAATGCGTTATTGGTTCATGGACCATTTTCTGTTCTATAAACTTCTGAAAAATCTTGGACAGAATTTGAAATATACACGAGTATACTTTTGTTGGTACTAAAAGGATTATTTTTCTCTGATCAAGTGTTCAGTAAATAATAAAATTTTATGAAAAATAATAAAAGTCGTGCAGAAATGAGCTAAAACTCCTAATAATGTTGAATGGAGTAACCGAAAAGAGAATCTACGCTATGTGCACACACACGTAAACATGATTAATTAAACATAAAAGAAAATTTTAATAATCAATTAAGTATCAGCACAAAAGTTTTTAGATATTTTGTTCTTCTGAAATTGTAATCCCTGCAATTATAAGGATAGTCAATGCCAGAGAGGAAAAGCTAAGGTTGCTTTCTCTTTTCTTCTAAAATATGAAAATGGATTTATGACTTTGAAATGAATTTAAGTTATATACACCGTTTAGTATAAGAAATTTTTTATATCATCACGTAACTTTTTATTTGTTCTAGCAGATAATTTGTCTTCTTTTTAAAATTACAAATCTCATATTTTATGTATACTTGTCAGTAGATATCTTTTGGTTGACCTGATAGTGTATAATTTTTTTTATAGCGACGATATATATAATTTAAACTCTTTGAAAAAATATAGTATACGTGAGGTAGCTAGGCTAAAACACCCTCTACCCTACCCCTAAAATAAAAAGAAAAGATAAGTGGATATTTTCCTTTCTGTATAGATACAAGTTATCTATTAGTACTAGCTTTGTAAACGGGCCAACTAACCAAAAGAGTTAAACGTTTCATATACCAAAACTAGAAAAAAGGAGTGAGTGAACTAAGTCTATCATTACAAGTCTATTTCCTGGTTATATGTGAAACGGAAAAGGGTTATATATGCCAGTGAACTATGCGAATTAGGACAAATATGCCTGTCGTTAATAGTTTAGCACGAATATGCCCAATCTGTCAAATACTTTCTCATTCATGCGCCACTGTTTTAACAATTTATTAATTATTTCATAACAAATTTGTGATGCAGAAAATAATCCAATAAATTAATAATCGATGACATAATGATTACTTACCTAAACAAAAGAACGGATCCATCAAGTTAAGTTATAGTGAACATGGAGTTATTTGTATTTGTATTGGTGAAAACACAAATAGATTGTGAGAAAAATAAAAATAGATGGTAAAATAATTGAAGAACGCACAAACTAATTCGAGTATTATATTATTTAAATAATAAATAAATATCAATAACTACTTTTAATAGGATTACTTCCCAAATTAATGTATAACAACAAAAAAAATGATAATCAAATTACTCATATAAATAAATATGACTATCACACATTTTCTCAATCAAATAAATATAATATATCAAAAAATATCTTTGAAATAAGCTAGGGTGGGTCAGGTCCTAACGGATCGGGTCAGTAGATTTTAGTTTGATCGGGTTATTAATTATTTAAGAAAGATAAAATAATGGTTCCGTTAAACTAAGGGCATGAATGAGCAAGTATCGGATAGATTGGGCATATATGTGCTAAACAATTAAAGACGCGCATATCTGTTCTAATTCGCGTAGTTCACTGGCATATATGACCCTTTTCCGTACGTAAAAACACAATAGAGGTACTAAAAAATATCAAAAGAATATCTTTCCTTAAAGATACACAAGTTATCTATTAGTAAACGGGCCAACTAACCAAAAGAGTTAAACGTTTCATATACCAAAACTAGAAAGGATTGAGTGAACAAGTCTATCGTTACATGTCTATTTCCTGGTTATATGTGAAAACACAATTGTAGCTATAGAGGTACCAAGATACTAAAAAAATATCTTCATATTGGTAGTGTTTTCGTAGAAGCTACACTCAAATTTAAAATCAGAAAAGGTTCAAATATATTTATGTAATATGAGAAAATATCTAAATATATCCCTCGTTATATTTTGGATCCAAATATATCACTGTAATATGAGAAAATGTATAAATATACCCCTCATTATATTTTGTTTAACGACCTGGCCGGACGTTTTGAGAATTAACTCCCCGATCCCTTATTAACTGCTTCCCCCGTATTTTTTTATGCTATTGTGATTTGCCGGGATGGTTCATCTTGAGTTTCGGAGTATTTCGGGGCACTAAATCCCTAAATGAGAGTTTAAATCTTAAAATTACACTGTAGTCGGAATAGTGAGAAGACTTCTCTGGAATGGAATTCCGTCAATTCCGTTAGCTCCGTTGGGTGATTTCAAGCATAGGGGCGTGTCCGGATTGTGTTTTGGAGGTTTGTGGCTTATTTATGCTTAATAACGTGAAAGTTGAATTTTTAGAGATTCGGGCCGATAGTGAAATTTTTGATATCGGAATCGGAATTCGATTTAAGTTGGAGTAGGTCCGTAGTGTTGAATATGACTTGTGTACAAAATTTGGGTTCAATCGGATTTGGTTTGGATGGTTTCGGCATCGATTGTAGAATTTTGGAAAATCAAGTTCATAAGGTTTGCATTGGAGGGTGATTCGTGATTTTAGAGTTGTTTGATGTGATTTAAGGGATCGACTACGTTCGTATGATGTTTTAGGATTGGTTAGTGTGTTTGATTAAGGTCACGGGGGCCTTAGGTTTCAGATGCTTAACGGACTTGATTTGGACTTAGGCATTTTCTGAAGTTTGCTGAACCTGATATAATCGCACCTGCGGATGTGCGACCGCAGGTGCGGTGCCGCAGAAGCGGCTGGGTAGTGGCAGAAGCGGAAATGGACCAAGGCAACAGGAACCGCAGGTGCGGCTGGGGGACCGCAGATGCGACTCACTGACCGCAGATGCAGTCCCAGCCCGGATAAGTGACCTTCGCACCAATGATGATATTTCCGTAGGTGCGGGATCGCAGATGTGGTGGACGCCTTGTAGAAGCGAGATCTATGGCAGAAAAAGGGGCCAAGTCGAGGGTTTTATCCCATTTCAATTTTGGGACTTTTGGAACTCGGTGGGAGGCGATTTGTTGAGGAATTTTGAAGGACAACTATTGGGTAACGAATTCTAACTCTAATTTGGTCCTAATACATTAATCTATTGTTGTTTTCCTTATCTAATTAAGGAATTTAAGAGTGGAAGTTTGGAAATGGGGGAAAAAGTTCCCCAATTGAAAATCTGAGTATTGTATAGGAATTTGACGTCGGATTGGGATGATTTTTGTACGAGTGAACTCATGAGTGAATGAGTGTTCATAATTTATGATTTTAACCGATTCTGAGACGTGGGGCCTGGGAGAATTTTTGGGCATTTTTCGCCTTAGCTTTGAATTCCTTAGTTAAGTAAGTTGCTTGTAGCTATATTTACGTTAGGTAATTGATTTGATTAGATTTGAGCCACTCGGAGTTGGATACTCATGGCAAGAGCGTGATTTCAGATTGATTTTGAGCTTGGTTCGAGATAAGTGGCTTGCCTAACCTTGTGTGGGGGAACTCCCCTTAGGATTTTGGTACTGTTGTTATGTGAATGCCGTGTACGTGAGGTGACGAGTCCGTACACATGCTAGTTGTTGAAAATCCTCGTTTTCATTAAGTAAATATTTATGTTTTCCTTTAATTGAGAAATACCAGTATATGCAGCCTCCTATTTAGATTAGGAAAGCATGCTTACATGCCTTAACTAACTTATCTACTTTAACTGATTTGCCTGAATTCTGTGTAGCATGTTTAGAGTAAGAATTAACCGTCTTCTTTGGTACGAACTTGATTAGAATTGTAGATTTTTCCTAGCTAGAACTGTTGTGTACATCGAATGAGTTGTGTATTTATTTTGGGACAACAGAACGGTATTCCGGGAGATACCCTTATATGTTTATGTTTGGGACTACGGGACGGTATCCTGGGAGATCCCCATGTACTGGATATTTATTTTGAGACTACAGAACAGTATTCCAGGAGATCCCCTGGACACTTACGATTTAGACTACGGGACGGTATCCGGGAGATCCTTTGTACATTTACGTTTGGGACTACGGGCCAGTATCCCGGAGATCCCCTATTGCTATCTCTGTGTACTGAGTTATTTGTTCCTGTGATTTCATTTTTCATTGACTGTTAGCATTCTTAACTCTACTACGATATTTCATACTATTTTATCTTAATATATGTATAAACCAGTAGGGCCCTGACCTGATTTCATCACTATTTGACCTAGGTTAGGCTTGGCATTTACTGGGTACCGTTGTGGTGTACTCATGCCCTTTCTTGCATATGTTTTTCGTGTGCAGATCCAGGTACTTCTTCTCAGCCATACTTCCAGTGAGACGAGGTGATCTCAGAGACTTCAAGGTATATCTGCCGGGTCCGCAGACCTAGAAGTCCCTCTCTATTCTTCCTTCAGCTATAGACTTCCTGTATTTTCTTCGTTGTTAGATTTCTGGAGTTAAGAAACACTATGTACTTCTGTAACTTGTGATTCATGAAATTCCGGGTTTTGGGAGTGTTTATATTCAGTTTGAGAGTGTTTTTATGGTATATGCCGAGCGGCATTTTAAAATCCATTATTATATTTACCTGTTAATTGTTAGTTTTCGTATCTTATTTCATTTCTGCAAATTGTTAGGCTTACCTAGTAGTAGAGACTAGGTGCCATCACGACAGTTCACGGAGAGAGAACTTAGGTCGTGACATTTTGGGTCCAAATATACCTCCATCATAATACTATTAATTTAAATATACTCATCTTCTGTTAAGTTTGTCCAAGATACACATTTAATCTCACGTGGCACTGATATCTGATGAGGTGGATACCACATGGCATGCCACTTCAGCGCCCCAAACCCATTTACCCCTCTCCTCTATTTGTTTTTCTTCCACTAAAATTTTATTTCCCTCCACCACCATTGCCATTGTCGACGCCCCCTTTTCCTCGGAATCGGGTTTACGACATTTGGGAAGACAACTCTATTCCCATTTGGGAATTGGATTTTGGATTTTGGAGAGTCTCCACCTAATGATTATAGTGCATTAGGACACTTTTTAGAAGAATTTAAGATGAAAAACAGAGGTTGGGTAAGGGCTAGAAATTATCTCGAAGGAAAGGTATTAGGCACCCCTCAAGATCCACTAGTGTGGTTTCCGGCCATGCTACAATTGTGACTTTAAATGAAAACAAACGAATAAATAAACAATCATTGCAAATACTGTTACAAATGAGAAGCACAGAAGGGTTTTAAAAAAAGCACTGTAATTCAGAAAGAAAAACAGTTTTGTGATTAAAAAAAGATATGCAAGTAAAGGGAATGCGTCAAATAATTGGTGCAAGCAACTTAAAAGAAGTGTAAGAAACGGAAGTTGAAGATTGGACAGGTTTTAAAATTCTGGAAAAAAAATCATTAAAACTAATAGAGAGGGAGGGGGGTCCTAGGTTTATACATTACATGGATCATTCGCACAACACCAGTACCCAATTGTACGCATTGTATTATCGTGTAATCATCATTTCCATATCTACCCTTCCTACCCCGTTTAAGGTATTAGAGCGCGGAATGGTATCGCTTACTTATTGCATGCTATTACCCGTCCCCATCCTATTAGTCCTGGAGGCAAATGGACTACTAATCCTAAAGGGAAAGGGGTTTAGGGCCTTTAGAAGTTTCAGAGGATAAAATGCTAAGGCGTCAACCAAAACAAATAATTGCAAATAGAAGGGGAAGCAGACAAGCAAACAGGGCTCAAATATGCCTCCATAAATCATCGAAAATCACAAAATTTGGCATGTGTTTCACGTACTGATTTTAGTCTTATTTAAATAAAGCAATGAGCGGACTGGTTCAATGTATATTTTTAGGAGAAAATCCTACATTAGTCATACTCGAATGCAATTGTTTGAGACTGATCTAATTGACTTAATTGTTAATTAGAAATAGGCGTGATATATACTGGTTTTAGAAACAAATGTGCAAACTAATAGGGGTTACCAATTTTAGCGGGACAGTACGAGTTTAACAGCTAGTATTATCTCTATTCAGATTCAAAATTTCCTATAGCCATGCTTTCTATCGCTTTCTGATTTGGATAACCCTTTTTTGGACATTAACAAAGTCCTATGAGCATGGTATCTATATGCGGTATTTATTATTTGGACCTACAAATGATTTGCCTAATGATGTTTGCAGAATGCATCAGTTTGTAGACTATTTTTTTTATAAATTTGCTGAACAATTAGAAGTTAACCTATAGGCAGGATATCTATGCGCGTTTGCAGAAATTATGAATGAATTCTATAGGCATGATTTCTAGACATGAGTTTTGCAGAAATTAAAAGTTTAAAACTTATAGACATGATTTCTAGGTATATATGCAGAAATTAAAAATTTAAACGTATAAGCATGATTTCTAGGTGTATATGCATAAATTAAACCTATAAACATGATCTTCTAGGTGTATATGCAGAAATAAGAGTTTAAACCTATAGGCAGGATCCCTAACCCTTGGTGTAGAAAGTAAATCCCATCCCCCATTTTTTACTAAGTTCCACAGAGTTTATACAAATTACTACAACCCAAAAGAAACAACTAAAATAATAAAAATACATTAGAAATCCCCAGCTACATACGAGAAGCCTAATCCGGACTTGAGGCCTAATAATATGAGATTGAACCACTTCCGAGATCCAGATTTCCAAGCCTTCTCTTATCTAAGGTGTTTCAGAGATCCAAGGGGATTTTAGGAACCCCAGGCAGTGCATACACCCAAGATGTTAATAAAAACTGAGTTGTGCAGTGTGGAAGAGCCAGCCCTTATGTGTCCAAGTTTAGAGGGAGCTCAAGGATCCCAAGGCAAGGCTCACACAAGAGGGGCAGAACTTAAATTCTAGGAGTTGAGTGTAAGTACAATAGAATAGGGTAGGGGGCTACCCAGGCAGGTTGGCGGTCATGCCCAGCCACAATATAGACTGGCACACCCCTGACCAAACCTATGATCAAGCATTTAGGGAGTACAGACCTACTGGAGGTCAATCCATGACCTGAACAATAATCAGAAGTACTGGCATGCCAAGGCTATTACTCAACATACACACAATAAGGGAATGGGGATAGGAAATTGACAAGCTTAGGACCCCAAAAGGTCCAGTTCATAACCATGGACAATGATTTCAGACATTGCCATATTTCTGAACCATAACTTAAAGCATACGAAGGGGGATCTGAGGGTATGGGATTCATAAAGTATCAAATACATAACAAACAACTGATAGGATGTACATGTAAATTAAACATTGAATTACAAGGGAAAGGGAAACATGTTACAGCATGCTAGAAACAAATGTTAACTAAGGAAGACATGGACAGAAGTAGGCAGGAATAAAACATATTATTGTTGAGACATGTAAGTTAACTAGGACATACCGGTAGAGAAGCAAAAAGTGCAGAAGAAAGTAGAGTAAACAAAGTCCACAGCAACACAAGTAGCAGAAAGAGGGAGAGAGTTTTTTGAGTGAGAGTGATTTTGAACTCAGATTGCTTTCTGTGTTCGTGTGTATTCAAAGAAAACGGAGGAGAGTATTTATAGCTTTGAAAGCGTGTAGAGAAATAAGTTAACAAGTACAAATCTATCACAAATATGGCATGGTTACAAATAAGAATCAAATTAGTATAAGACTCCCCTTTAATCAGGGCATTCTTATTCAAACGGATACTAACAGGATCCAAATAAGGAAAGGGAGAATAAGCCTTGTAAGCAGAATGGCTGTTCCCATAAAAGAAGCAGTAAAGTCATACAATAGGCAATAAGTCTAAGCACAAGATTTGAAATTATTTTTGGAAAGATTCAGGGAGGCCAATCAAAGGAAAAGAATCAATTACCCCTTAACAGGCGAGTAAAATCAGAATTTCACAAAGGAAAAGTTTTGAAAATTAATAACGAGTTTGAGAATCAATCACAGAAGGAACTCAGTACATATAAATGAATGCACAAGTAATAGACACGTGAAGCCAAGTCATGGAAAAATAACAACATATAGTAGCAACTAAAAAGAAGACATTCGAAGCATGATAGTCAAGTGTCAGTGTTTAACAATAAATAAGAAGATCAGAAGCATGCAAAGAACTCATAACCAAAATAGTCAAGAGAATTGAAGCACACTACAATTTCAATATACGAGTTGCACAAAAAACTTCAAAGAAATCGAATAGTCCCCAAAGAAACTAGGGTTTTCGAAAATCAATCAAGTTTAGAGGAGATAAGCAGATCAACAAATAAACAGGTTCAGAATCTCGGATAAGCCCCAAAAATTAGGGTTTTCACTATGCTAACTCAGATATAGAAGAAGGTAAATCAAGTGAATATTAACAAGCAGAAACTCAAACAAAATCCCAAAATTAGGATTTTCAACATGCTAACTCAGATAAAAAATAAGGCAAATCAAACGAATATTAACGAACAAACCAAGGAACTCAAACAAAATCCCAAAAAATTAAGGTTTTCAGCATGCTAACTCAAATAGAAAATAACACAAACAAAAAATACACTAAAACGTGTCGATAATCAAAGAAGAGAGATTCGAAATAACTTAACATGAAACCCTAGTTAAAGAATAAAGAGTTTCTGAAAGCAAAAAAATTAAAGAATCTTCGAGAAAAATGCATAGAAGGTTCACACACACATAGATCCAGAGCAGATCTAAAAATAAATCGAAGGAACCTTAGAGATTAGGGTTTCGTAAGAAACCCAGATGATGAGAAAGGCTTTGGAAACCATCGATCTGAGCAGAGAAGTCGAAGATCGAACTCGAATAGCCATGACTGGCCGGGCAAAGGTTGAAGACGACCGGAAACAGTCATCGAACAAAGGCTTGGTCGGAACCCTTCAAGATCTGGTCATTGGACCTTTAGAAGTGAGCACGCAGAGGCCATGAGAGGCTAGTATAGGCCTCCGATGAGCCTGAGAAGCCATAGATTAGGATTTCGATGAGAGGCGGTGGCTAGAGTTTGAGGTAGGTTGAGAGAGAGTTGAGAGAGGAGGGGATTCAGAGGCGACGGTCTAGAAAAATGAGGTAGGGTTTTAGGGTCATTTGAATTAAAAAAAGGAAAGGGAAGAGGGGAGCCGTTGATCTAAAGGATCAACAGCTGGGATTAAACGGGTTAAATGGGGACCGGGTTTGGGTATGATAGGAAAGGGTATGGGTCGGGTTGCAGGTGGTAATTGGGCTGGGGTATTTTGGGTTCAATTTGGGGTTATTGATGCTATATTTGCAATTGAAATGGCTATGTGTTAAATAGCCGATTTTCCCCCTTTAATTTATATAAAAATAGCTAAAAAATAATTTTAAGCAAATTAAAAGTACCGAACTAATTAATAATATATAAACATTAATCTAAAAATACTGGAAATGGTTTTTATAAGTGTAAAATGCCATTAATCGTTATATAGGCTATAGTTGCAATTTGTGTGCAATTTAGCGTTAAAAATACCAAATAAATTCGTAAAAATAAGCAAAAATTACCTTAATTATATTTTGGTGTAAATGTGAGAATAAAATAAATTATTCACCAAAAAATAATAATTTTGGGAATAATTATTGAATTTTATTGTGTAAAAATAGGCAATAAATTGGTTTAAAAAAATTATTAAAATATCAAAACTCTTGGGTGTGCTTATATATGCACCAATATGCTATTTTGAAAATATTTTGGTATAAAAAAAATACTTAGGAAAAAATTGGGTATCAACAACCATCATAACCACCACTAAGAACAATATTGAATTTTCAGCTAGTCAACTCAGACCAAATCGGAGTATCTGAAAAGTACCATCTGTAAATGCTTTGCGCACCTGAGTCTGCAAAATAATACTTCAATTCGTCATCCCAGTATCATGCATACTAGTAGTACATAAAAAGATTATCTAATTTCTCGAGGAAGAGAACTTCACTTGAAATTTGAGTAGCTTAGGATTGTATCGAATCCAATGCGAGCGATGAATGAAGAAACATATATATATAAAAGACTAAAATTTGAAATACAATATTTTTCATGGTGGCGGTAATGATGGTGAAGGAGAAGAAAATTTTAGTGGTGGAAAAAAATAGAACAGAGGGGTGAAATGTGTTAGGGGCGCAGAGGTGGCATGCCACGTTGCATCCACCTCACCAAATGTCAGTGCCATATAAGATTGGATATTTAACTTAGACAAATTTAACGAAAAAAGGGGTATATTTGAACCAATAGTATAATGACAGAAATATATTTGGAACTAATCTTGTCACGACCCGGATTTCCCACCATCGGGATCGTGATGGCGCCTACTCGTGGTAGCTAGGCAAGCCAAGTTACTCACCGTTTTCATAAATAAAAACATCCTGTTGTCAATTTAATAGCATGAATCATAATAATAATAACAATAGCTGCGGAAGTCTAATTTTATAAGTCTGAAAATAAATATGAACTGCTCAAAAATATCCTCTACCCAAGATTTAGTGTCACAAACTCAC
>MU693503.1:24857-35098 GCA_026770625.1 Nicotiana glauca
AAATTACTTACTCAAAGGGTCTTGAAGCTTGGGGGCGTTAATGGCTTCCTAGGGCTTGGGAGAGAAGAGGGTTCGTGATAAAAGAGTGAAAAATCCGAGTGCACTGGTTCTGTCCCATTTTTTAAAATTTAACTGGGCAAAATTGCCCTTCGCGTTCGCGTACACAGTGTCGCGTTCGCGAAGGGTTGGACGGGTCTGGGCATCACGTTCGCGTAGAGCTAGTCGCGAACGCGTAGAAGAAAAAATTGGGGGCTTCACAGCTGGCCTACGCAAACGCGAGGTGTGGGTCGTGAACGCGAAGGAGGGGGAAAAAGGGCATCGCGAACGCGACCAGTGGGACGCGAACACGATGAAGGAATACCAGCTGCAGATTTTCTGCAGTTTTTCTAAGTTCAAAACCACCCCGATACCTATCCGAAACTCACCCGAGCCCTCGCGGATCCAAACCAAATATGCACACTGACTCAAATACATCATACGAACTTGCTTGAGCGATCAAATCGCTAAAATAACATCAAATTCAAAGAATCACCCCTCAAAACTCATAAATTTCATTTCAAAGTTCATCAACCTCTAATATTTGATATTTAGGTCCGAATCACGTCAAATGACGTCCGATTTCGACCAAACTTTACAGATAGCGTTAAACGTATATTTAAGACCTGTACCGGGCGTCGGAACCAAAATACGAGCTCGATACCTATATTTTCTAACTCATTTTTATTTTCATTTTTCCTTAATAATTTCAGAAAATAATTTAACAGAAAAATTCATATCTCGGGCTCTAGGCCTCGGAATTCGACTCCGGGCACAGGCCCGAGTCCCATATTTTTTTACAGACCTTTCGGGACCGTCCAAACTCGGGTCCGGGTCCGTTTATCAAAAATGTTGACCAAAGTCAACTATATCAATATTAATATCAAAATTCTTCAAATGTTTCACAGAATTCACATATTTCAACATAAAAATTTTTTTGGCTACGCGCCCAGACTGTGCACGCAAATCAAGGTAATATAAAATGAGGTTTTCAAGGCCTCGGAAGCACGGAACAGATGAGGAAAACAGGTGATGACCCTTTGGGTCGTCACAAATCTTTTCTCTAGTACAGAGGTATATTTGGACCTATTTCTATTTGAAAATATTTGAGTTAGGTTTCAATCTTCGGACATAATCTGCAGTTATTTACTACCTATTTAAACAGTTATCATCAATTATTTCATAACATTTCGAAACTTCAACAATCAAAGACTTCTTAAAAAATATAAAATATGAGAACAATATGTATATGAACAAAGTGTTAGGTATTTGTCTATATTTTTTTCCTATATTTAATTTTTAATCTTTTGAAGAAAGGACAATATATTTACCATAAAAATTTTACCTTTTACAAAAAAAAAATATAATTCTTTCATATTTGACTAGTCATTTTTTTTTTTAGGAAAATATGTTGGACTTCTAAAAGTTGAGGATCCTTGCTTCTCAATTAATAACATCCATAATGTAGTCATAAGAGTTTCAAGAGTCTTGTTTATGGGGAAAGTTTTTGAGACAAATGTTATAGACTACCACTTTTATGTCACGAACTAAAAACTAATCCTGCCGTGATGGTGCATATTGTGGTACTAGGCATGTCGACACATTATCCAAGCAAATCGATATCTCCATTTCAAAGATAATTTCCAAGCTATTTAATATAAAATCTTCATAAAGGAGTTCAATACAAAATAAAAGTGCGGAAAGAAAGCCCGACATCTGGTGTCACTAAGTCATGAGAAAATACTACAACTGTTCAAAAATATAACAAGACTAAAGTAGTCTCGAAGTCAACTACTAATATCAATAGGGAGATAGGAGGGAGAAGTGCAAGACCGCGATCGCCACGTAGCTATCTTGCTAACTCTAAATATCCACGGCGGATGAAAAAAACGCTCTCTACGACGTCCAACAACTCCTAGATCTGCATACAAGGTGCATGGAGTAATGTGAGTACACCAACTCAGTAAGTAATAAAGGTAAATAAAAATTGAGCCGTAGGAAACACATATTATCCAAATCATAAAAACTTAGTAAGTACAACATGCTTCTAAATCAGTATATGAGTCAAATCATCTCATTTAAAATCCAGTTTTTGGTAAAATCATTTGAAGACTTTCCAACAGTTTCAACAGAAACTCAATGCAATTTTAGAGTAAAAATGGTGAAAATTATAATTAGCCCCTCGGGCAGAAACATAGTTCGTATACAGCCCCTCTGGCAACATGAATATAAACCGCCCTTTGGGCATAAAATCACTCAGAATCAGTCCCTCGGTAAACCCTCACAATCGCTCGTAAACAGCCCCTTGGGCACAACATGAATCAAGAATAGCCCTTCCAACAAAAACACCATATCACTCACTTCGGGTAGCCGCGATCACTTTGAGTGTGCAGACTCCGGAGGGGCTCCTACACCCCAAGCACTATAACAAGACACCTCGTGGCATAATCAATCAGGCCCTCGACCTATCATAATCACAAATTAGTAATAATATGCTATGGCGCGCAGCTCGATCCCATAATATCCTCACAACACAGGCCCTCAGCTTCACTCAGTCAAAAACCTCTCAATCCACTCCGGCTATCAGTAAAATAGGGTGCTCAGCCGAAAATATCATTTTATGCATAAAGAATGCAATAATAAAGACTGAGTTATAAAATCAGTAAAATATAGCATGACTGAGTGCAGATCTTAAGTAAACACAGTGAGGAATAAATAGAAAAGGCTCATAATGGTCCAAACAGCTTGGCACGAGGCACAAATATGGCATTCAACCCAAATTATAGAAATTCTTTCTAAAACACATAAGTATCATATAGATTTAAGTCAAATACGCAACTTAATTGTTGCTACGGAACGGACCAAGTCATTATCCCTAACGGTGCATGCCCACACGCTCGTCATCTAGCATGTGTGTCACCTCAAAATAGTGAAACGATATGAAATCCGGGGCTTCATACTCTCAGGACAAGATTTACAATTATTACTTACCTCAAATCGGTCAAAATCCTAATCCGGGATGCCCTTGCATCTCGAATTAGCCTCCAAATGCCTCGAATCTAGCCACAAACAATTCGATACAATCAAAACGAGCTAAAGGAATCAATACCATAAGAAAATGTTAATCTTTAGATCAGAATTCAAAAAGTCAACTCAAAACCTAAGTCCCGGGCCCACGTCTCAAAATCCGACAAAAGTCAAAAAATCCGACAGCCCATTCGATTATGAGACTAACCATACTAGTTTCACTCAATTCCGACTTCGAATCGTCTTTCAAATCCCAAAAGTTTATTTTATGAAACTCCACAAATGTTTCCCCAAATTCCACCACAACTCACAAATCAAATAATGATTTCAATGATATATTCATGAATATTAGCTAAAACCGAGTTAGAATTACTTACCACAATGATTTCCTTGAAAAACTCTCAAAATTCCGCCTCAAATCGAGCTCCCAATGTCAAAATGTGAAATTAAACCCTAGACCTCGCCTATATACTGACCTTTGAACTTCCAGTCTGCGGTCCGCGTATTTTCATCGCGGCTGGAGTCCTGAGCCATAAAATTCACTACGGCCGCACAATCCTCACCGCGGTCCGCAAAATTCTATCGCTGCCGCATTTTATATTCCTCCTTCTAAGGTTGTTCTCTCGATATTTTATAGTCCATCCATTTTAATTTAGATGAGCTAGTTCGAATAGGCATGAAGTTTAAGAAAAAAAAGAAGGCTTTTGAAATTTGTAGTCTTAAAAGCATAAGAAGTAAAAGCTTTATGAGACCATGACATTTGTGTGATTAGAAAAACTTCTTATTAAGGGTGTAATGAAAAAATAAAGAGTTTAAAGTTGAATTATTTCCTATAATAGAAATGTGTCTGTCATGAGCCAAAATTCCCACCTTCGGGACCGTGATGGCACCTAACATTTTACTTGCTAGGCAAGCCAACGTTAGAACAATTTATCCATTTTCAACATTTCAAACTAAATGATAAAATAAAAGCTGAAATAACTGTAATAATCAAAAGTAAAGTGTGAAAGGCTTAAAGAAGCTATTGGAGGCTACAAAATACAGAATTAAAGTTTAAAACTCTAGATGACCTATCAGGTCATCACATTTTCCATCTCTAAAATAACCGTTCGTCCTTAAACGAACATAGAAAAGTACTTGGGCTGGTAAAAAGGTGTGGATATCTACTCCACTTGTCCGACTTAGACTCCCAATAGTTGCCTCGATGACTGACCTCTCTACTGCACTTGAACTGAAGGATAACTCTTTGACCTCAACTGTCGAACCTTCCAGGCTAGAATAGCCATCAGTTCCTCGTCATAAGTCAAATCCTTTTCGAATTGGACTGAGCTGAAATCTATTACATGTGATGGATCATCATGATACTTCCAGAGCATGGACACATGGAACACCAGATGGACTGCTGATAAACTAGGTGGCAACATGAGCTTGTAATCCACCTCACCCACTCTCTGAAGAATCTCAAAAGGTCTGATATACCAAGGGCTCAACTTGCCCTTCTTTCCGACCTCATCACACCCTTCATGGGTGAAACCCGGAGTAATACCCTCTCTTCGACCATTAAGGACAAGTCCCTTAGCACCACCGTGCCGCATTGTATCCCTAAGGACAAGCAAATGAGGGTTATCATACTGCCGCTCTCTGATACGCTAAAACAAGGAAAACTGAGCGACTGTACAAGCTAGAACATGACTGGGCTCTGAAATATCCAACCTCATGAACTGATTGGCCAAAGCCTAAACATCTTATGCAAGCAATATCTCACCGACTGGAATGTACGCAAGGCTGCCCATACTCTCTTTCTACTAAAGGCACCGGCCACCACATTGGCCTTCCCGAGATGATACAAGATGGTGATATCATAGTCTTTCAATAGCTCAAACCACCTCCTCTGCCTCAAATTGAGATCCTTTTGTTTGAACAAATATTGCAAGCTCCGATGATCCATGAATACCTCGCACGACACACTGTAAAGATACTGGCTCCAAATCTTCCGCGCATGAACCATGGCTGCCAACTCTAAGTCATGAACAAGGTAGTTCTTCTCATGAACTTTCAACTTCCGTGACAAATATGCAATTACCCTGCCATCCCGTATCAGTACTATACCAAGCCCAATACGAGATACATCACAATACATCGTGTAAGATCCTGAACTTGTGGGGAACAACAACACTAGCGCCGTAGTCAAGGCAGTCTTGAGCTTCTGAAATCTCGCCTCACACTCATCTGACCATCTGAATAGGGCACCCTTCTGGATCAACTTGGTCAATGGTTGCTACATAGTGAAAACCCCTCCACAAACCGACGGTAATATCCCGCCAAACCCAAAAAACTCCGGATCTCTTTAGTTGAAGTGGGTCTAGGCCAGTTCTGAACTGCCTCAATATTCTTAGGATCCATCTTTATGCCCTCTGCCAATACGACGTGCCCCAAGAAATCGACCAAGTCCAACCAAAACTCGCACTTTGAAAACTTGGTATACAACTGGCTATCCCTTAGAGTCTGAAGTACAATCCAAAGATGTTGCTCGTGCTCCTCTCGACTGCGGGAGTAGATCAAGAGATCATCAATAAACACAATCACAAAGGAATTCAGATGGCTTGAACACCCGATTTATTAAACCCATAAATGTTGTTGAGGCATTCGTTAGCACAATGACATCAGTAGAAACTCACAATGCCTATATCGAGTTCGAAAAGCTGTCTTAGGGACATCGGATGCCCTAATCCTCAACTGATGATAGCCAGACCTCAAATCAATCTTCGAAAATACCTTGGCACCCTGAAACTGATCAAATAAGTCATCAATCCTCAGCAATGGATACTTTTTCTTGATGGTGACTTTATTCAACTGCCGGTAATCTATGCACATCCTCATCGTTCCATCTTTCTTTTGCACAAACAACGAGACACTAGGTCTAATGAAGCCCTTATCAAGTAAATCTTGCAATTGCTCCTTCAATTCTTTCAACTCTGGCGGGGCCATATGGTATGGCAGAATAGAAATGGGGACCGGAGCCAAATCAATACAGAAGTCAATGTCTCTGTCAATATCTCGGGATATGGTTGAGAAGGTTAAACTCAACACTTACCTCACTCCGCAGTCAACTCAGAGCTCTACCGGTCCTTTACCCTAGAATCCGTCTCTGAATCACTCGTATCTAACCATAATTGACTCAATAATATCACTGCTAAGGAATCAATTATATTGCATAAATTTAAGATTCCCATATTTTCCCCTAAAAAGTCAAAAAATCGGCCTCGGGCCTGATTGGTCCAAGCCCTAAATTTGGACCATAACCCGATTACCCATTTACCCCGAGCCCGGTTATGTAATTTGTTTCAAAATCCGACACCAATTTGAGGTCTAAATTCAAATTTCACAAAAATCCCTAATTTCTACCATGAAAACCCTAGATTTTAGATGAAAATTTTATGAAATATAATAGGTAATTGAAAGAAAGTAGGTTAGAATCACTTACCAATGAATTGGGGAAGAAGAGCTCTTGGGAAAATTGCCTCTAGGATTTTCTAGAATTGAAAATTTGAAATAATGAACAAAATCCCATTTTTGGGACTGTTTTAATCACTGGTGTCAGGTGATCATCGCGTTCACGTAAAACCTGACGCGTCCGCGAAGAGCAAAGCCTCACTGGCTTACGCGATCGCGAGTTAATCTACGTGTTCGCGTAGGCTTATCCCCCCAACCTCCACCTTCGCTATACTTGTATCATGTTCGCATAGAGTAACAGTCAGTTCCCAGCCCCCACTTCTATCTCACTATGGGTTCGCGATTCACAGGCCTCGTTCCCGAAGAGTAGGCCCCCCAACGCTTCGCGTTAGCAACCAAGGTCTTGCATTCACGTAGAATAAAATCTCTCCTAGCCCAGTTTACCCTTTGCAATCGCGAGTGTATATTTGCGATCGCAAAAAAGGAAATACTAGAAACCAACAAAAGTGAAAAACCAACAAATCTTCTAAGTTCAAAAGGACCGTAGGCTAATCGAAACTCACTCGATCCCTCGGGGATCCAAACTGAATATGCACACAAGTCAAAAAATATGATACGAACTTGTGCACGCGATCAAATACCAAAATAACACCTAGAAATACAAATCACACACAAAATCAAAAGAAATTTTCAATGAAGCTTTAGAATTTCTATTTTAACAACCGCACGTTCGAATCACGTCAAACCAACTCCATTTCTCAACAAATTTGGCAGACAAGTCATAAATATAGTAGTGGACCTATAACGTATTTCGGAACCATAATACGGACCCGATATCAACAAAGTCAAACATTGGTCTAATCTTTAAATTCATTAAACCTTTAAACTTTCAGTTTTCGACAAAAAGCGGTAACTCGAGCTAGGGACCTCCGAAATTGATTTCGGGCGTACGCGCAGGTCCCAAATAACGATACGAACCCTCCAGGACCTTGAAAGCACAGATCCGAATCTGTTTGCCCAAAATATTGACCGAAGTCTACTCAAATAGATTTTTAATGCAAAATTTTTATATTTTATCAATTTTTATCATAAAAAGCCTTCGAGAAAAAAAATACCCGGATCGCACACGCAAAACGTGAAAGGCTTAATGAAGCTATTGGAGACTTCAAAATACAGAGTTAAGGTTTAAAACTCTAGATGACCTATCAGGTCATCACATTGTCATTCTTTTTTGAACGGACTAATAAGGAAAGCGTATTATCTAAATTAAGACATTGGGAGTACTCTCTTTTATATATTTGATTGCTCATCTCAGCTTGTGGATGTAGGTCAATTGACCAAATCACGTTAAATATTTGTGACTCTTTAGCTTAACGTACTCTTCAACTATGTGACTTATTGTCGTTGAAAGTATACTTTGTTAGCTTTCATATAACACTTTATTATTTTGATCTTAACATAAAGAAGTTTCAGTAATCTAGTAGGATAGATACGATAGTAGTTAAAAATTTGGAGCCACCGAGAGGTGCGGTGGAATATGTGAGATTCTGAAACAAAAAAACCTTCCAATAGAAAATGCTTTACTCTCGTTAAAGAAGTTATTCGATGCGAATTCAAATTAGTCGGATCCACTTTTAACATCGCAACATTGAATTATTCGAACTAGTAAGATTTATATACCCTGGGGTTAATTATATGATTAAAATTTTGGGCATCATTATTTAGGAGTATAAGAACAGATAGGGGTGTACATAAACCGGATTGGTTCAGTTTTTATCAAAACTAAACCAAACCAACTATATCGTTTGGATTGGTTCGGTTTTGTCGGATTTTCTGATTTTTTGTTACTTACATATTATTTCAATCTTATTTTGTTAAATATTTGATACATATACATCTATTTAGTAAAAATATAAAAAGTTGACAAACATATTATTAATTAAAATATTCTTATGCGAGAATTTCATTAGTTAACACATAATAATTATTTTTTAGTTGTATGACAATAATTTTTCGTTGATATACACTTTCAGGTTATCCGAATTTAGTAATTAAACATAAAAATCAATATGATACCTAAATAATAATAACCACTTACATTCGAAAAAGATATAAGAATTTAATACATCTTAACATATGATATGAATATGTAAGAACAAAGAGATAGACGTATTTCAATAACACTTAATAAGAAATTGATCATGCAACTCATTATTTAAGATCAATAAATATGGAACACTTCATATTCTATTAAAATTTATATCCCGCAAGAGAATCCTAAATATTTCTAGATATTTTTTAAAGAAAATTTTATATAAAATCCTAAATTATATATATAAATATATATATATATATATATATAATTTATATATATATATATAAATTATATATTTATATATCGGGTTGGTTCGGATTTTTTTATTCAATACTAAACCAAATCAAACCAAACCAAACCAAGTCGAGTTTTTTTAATCGGTTTGATTTGACTTTTCGGTTTGGTGCGTTTTTCCGATTCGATTTGTACACCAAAAAGAACCGAGAAGGTCCTACTTCAAAGGGTAAGAAACATTATAAAATCCAGTATAGAAAGAATTTTTTGTTGATCATTTTTACACTTTCCTCTCTAGATACTTATTCTTATTTCAAGTTGTTCCAAACAAAGTAACTAAAATATAATTATATATGCAGGTACAAAATGTACCCTCATTACCCCCTATGTACTACCGTGGCTCCTACAGGACTACTTACTTGCAAAATAATTCTTCATAACTCCGTTGCTATTTATAAAAATAAAAAATATTTTAGTGCACAAAATATTCTGCATTCATGCAAGGACCAGGTAAAGGCTTTATTGTAGGAAAATGTAATGTAAACAACCTAATCTAACACAAGAATTAATGACTGCTTTGTGACCTATAAATTATACGGAAACAACTTCGCCATTATTATTTATATTATATTAAAACCTTTTACCAACCAAAGCCTTAGTGCAACTAGAAGAGTCACTTTCATGTAAGGTTACAGAATCAAGTCATTAAAATAATCTATCTGTATATTATTAAAAGGAGAGGAAAAGGCTCTCTCTTTAAGCTAAGTGACAACCTAAAAAATGTCACATGACATAACTAGTTATTTAGTTTATAATTAGTTTATATATATATATATATATATATATATATATATATATATATATATATATATATATATATATATATATATATATATATATATATATATNATAAATATAGATATCGTATAATTAAATATAAAAAAACAAAAAATAAATATATAAAAAAATGACTACCCATTCAAATAAGGTGGAGTAGTTTCAAGTTGGAGTTTTTAAATTATTTTAAAATAAAAGGCAAAAAAAAAAATAGCTATAAAAATGAAACAAGAGAAGAACTACCTATTCAAATCGGGAAGTAGTTTCAAGTTAGAGTTTTAAAATTATATTAAAATTAAAATTATCTATATCTATCTATATATTATTAAAAGGATAGGAAAAAGACATCTCCTTAAGTCAAGTGGCAACCTAAAAAATGTCACATGGCATAATTAGTTATATTTATTTAGTTTATAATTAGTTATTAGTTACTATTATTTTTGAATTTAAATATATATAAAAAAATAAAAAAACTAAAAAAATTAAAAACTACTATATATATATATATATATATATATATATATATATATATATATATATATATATATATATATATATA
>MU693507.1:26960-45718 GCA_026770625.1 Nicotiana glauca
ATGCACCCTTGTATTACTTAAGATCAACATGATTAACTTCTTATCATCTCAAGGATAATTCCTTATTGGATTTGTGTTAACTACCATATGGAATGAACTAACGCGTGTGGATATGGGTTGTAACAGGCCTTGAGGTCTAGATGGGGCTAGTAGCAATGAACAAATTGATGAGGAATAGATGATAATGAGGGCCTCAAAGATGGCCTTTTGTGGTTAATAATGGGAAATAAATGAAGAACTAAACATGCAATAAATATGTAACTGTTGAGCACGTTTAGGCAAGAGAAGCAGAGAATGTTCTGTTGCATTCAATAATGTATATTTTCAATAATCATCAATCCCCCTTACAAAATGAAAGGGTACCCTTTATATAGGAGGGGGGGATCTCAACATAGTAGATATCCAATAATGATAGGGAAATGCTATTGGTATAGGTATAATGTCTAAGCACTTATTTGTACTATTCTTGCAGAATCTGTTAGTTCTAATCACGTGCCCTTGGGAATTTCCCGCCTTTCCATGATAGTCGTCAATTTTTATGTTGCCTTGGGGTATGAAATGATGATTATTTGATATACCCTCTAGAGGAAAGTTCTTATGGAACGAGCCTTGGACCATGCTCCGAACCCATCGTGGCCGGGCTCGAAATGCCATAGAAACCTTAAAATCGGTCTTCCCTGATTTTGACCGTATACAAGCTTCAGCCCAGAATTTATTTGCAATCCCACTGTTGATCAACATTGTTATTGCCATTTCCTCTAGAGTTGTATTCTTCCTTTCCACAACTCCATTTTATTGGGGAGTTCTTGGGGATGAGAAGTTGTGAGTAATGCCATTTTTGTTACAGAATTCATCAAATTTGGCATTGTCAAATTCTGTTCCATGATCTAATCTAATGCATGCTACTCTAGACTCCATTTTCACCTGGAATTTCTTCACAAAGGCCACGAAAAACTAAAAGGTTTCATCTTTTGTTCTGAGAAATAGAGTCCAAGTGAATCTGGAGTAGTCATCCAATATCAGAAATAAGTATCTTTTTCCTCTCCTGCTTTGCACTCTCATAGGGCCACATAGATCTATATGAAAGAGATCAAGTGGCTTTGATTGATGCCATATTTCTTAGACTTTAATGAAGACTTCACATGCTTCCCTCTAGAACATGCATCACAAACTTTCAGTTCCTTGAACTTTGACAGGGGCAGACCACAGACTAGGTCCTTCTGAATTAGTTTATTTAGAAGAGAGAAACTTCAGTGCCCCAATATTTTGTGCCATAGTTCAGCAGCATCATCAACATCTTTCATGCAACTTATATCACCACTTAGTATAGACTCAAAGTCAACAACATTGATGTTCTTGTCTCTTTTGGTTACAAGTACCACTTCACCAGTTACCAGATTTGTAACTGTGCATATCTTGGACAAGAACTCTACCTTGTTTCCTTTATCACAAATATGAGAGACAGTCAAGAGACTGTACTTAAGACCATTACATAGTACACATACTCAATGGAGTGAGTGAATGATTTGTCGACTTTTCCAACTACGAGAATGTACCTTTTTTCCCATTGCCAAAGGATACACTCCCTCCCTGCGGGGATTTTAGTGAAAGAAAGTCCATTGTGTTCCCAGTCATGTTCTTTGCACATGCACTATCCATGAACCATTATTGACGGCTATCTTTCTCTGTTCCCTACACAATGAAATCAAGAGTTAGTTTTAGGAACCCAAACAAGTTTGGGTCCCTTGTATTAGGCAAGAGGATGAATAAGAACTCTCTTGGTCCATGCAGGTAAAATGCAATTTTTATGGGTGGCACTTGGTCCCTTTTTAGTAGTTACCTTTTCAGCAAATATGTTGTTTTTCTGAATAGACTGAACCCTGGCTTGGCAATTTTCCTTGAAATGCCCATTGTTTCCACAGTGGGTGCATAACCAGTTATCCGGTACAATAACATACTTGTCATAAGGGTTGTAAGGAGTTCTCTCCCTTTGAAACCCTATTCCCTTCCTGATTCCACCATTATTAACATATAAGGCAGTAATATCTTCCGAGGACCAGATTCACTTAAGGGACTTTTCAAGATCATTTTTTATTCTTTCCAGTTTAGTTTGGAGGTGCTTGTTTTTCTCAAGTTCAACACACAGGATAGTTTTCACAGCTTTCAACTCGTTTTCAAGCTTAATGTGTGCCTCACTAGCTTCCACTTTTCCTTTCACAGAATTTCCAGGCCTAGACTCAGTTCCTAGTCCCTCTATAGTTTCCCTCAGGTCTCAATCGCTATTAAGAGGTCATCTCTTTCCTCCTCAATTTCACCCACTCTTTTCACTAGCACATTCTTATATTTACTTAATTAACAAATGCATGATTAGGTCCCTTCTCGAGAAGTCTCTCTATGAACTGCTCAATGGGAGAAACCCAAAGCTGACTTACCAAGGAGCCTTTGGATGCAAAATATTTTGTTCTCAACAGTGGTGGCAAGTGGTCATATAACAAAGAAGATGTAGATGCAGAATTTACAAGTGCTTCTAATGAAGCTATAGATATTGTAAATGGAAAGACTGGTTTAATAAGTCAAGTCAAGAAAAGCAATTAAGGAGATACATGAAAATCTCCAAAAGGCACAGAGGAACCTGGTCCCTTTATCACCTATACTGAAGTTGAACAAATGGTTGTTGATGCTGCATTAGGTACTCCTGATGCAGAACTAAAGAGTGGAAGTCAAAGTTCTCTTGATTTTAATAACGTCTCACATATGAGAAACCTGGTCCTTCAAATTTCGAAGTTAAAGTATCCAACTAAAAGCAAAAGAGTTCACATCCCTTCAAAATGTAATCACACCCTTAGATTCTGGTATTCAACCTAGTTCTAAGGCAAGGAACATGTTTTCCCTCTCAACATTTTTGTCTCTAATCGAGCCTAAAAACACCAAAGAAACATTAAAAATGCTAACTGGATGGCTGCTATGCAAGAAGAACTCCATTAGATGAGTAGAACCAAGCGTGGCACCTGGTCCGTAGGACTTACGACAAAACATTGATTGGAACCTGGCCTAAAAGACTCTTACTTGAAGATTTCCAAGGGAATTTTGAGGTATCTTAAGGGAACGCAGGACCTGGTCCTCCTCTATTTTTCAGGACATACTTTTGACTTGGTTGGATATCTTGTGGATTGAAAGATTACTTCTAGAATGACACATTTGTTTGGGGCAGTACTTGATCTCATGGGGTAAAAAGAAACAAACAATATGGCTCTTTATACTGTTGAAGCTAAATATGTGGTTGCTGCTTCTTGTTGTGCTCAACTATTATAGATCAAGCAAGATCTTGAAGACTTTGGTGTATTTACAGTTTGAACCCAGTACAACACAAGAGGACAAAGCACATTGATGTGCGAGATCACTTTTTGAGGGATAATGTTGAAAAGATTTTGATTTGTGTGATGTTTTGGAAGATGGAGAACCAGGTAGCAGACATCTTAACGAAGGTGCTGAGCAGTGAAAACTTTGAAAGAAATCGTCTGGAGTTGGGGTTGATGAAGCTTAACTAAGGACCTGGCCCTTTGATGATTGGCTATGTTAAGAAGGAAAGCTAAAATGCTAAAGTATTTTTTGGTGACATCTAACTGAAATCTATACTATTACTGTATATATACATGGCAGTTTCAGGACAAAACAAGTAAGAGTGACATTGCCCTTCTAGGAGTTTTTGCAGAAATTTTAACAAATCATCAGGGAACCTGATTCTTGTGTCTCAGGTTAGTAGTCTCTTCAATACTTATAAGCCCTTTTAAACTGCTGAACTGTAATGCCATTAATTTATTTCCATCTCTATCTAAATTTTTGATGTCCAAAATATTAAACCTTTTTCAAACTGACCTATTGCCACGAAAAACCATTTCGTTTTCTCACACCCAACCAAAACCGATTCTTTTCTTCAAAACTAAATCAACCATATCTCAAAAAAATTATTGTCTCCATATATGCCAGAAGTGAACTCAACTATGTCACCTTCAAAAATCCTAACTCCATCTGAATCGAAACCCAATAAGTCTTTGGTAGATTTTGATGGGACTTTAACTGAAAAAGAACAAGGTAGATCTAATATTCTAAAGTGAGGCTGAAATTGTTGCTGGGTTTGTAGTTGCTTGAAGGATAGAGGAATTGGTGAATATGCTAGAAAAGGGGGAACTGAATGATAGACTGGTCCCTCAAATCCTTCTTAGGATTTTAGTTCTGATGATGATCTTTTTTTAGAAAAATGGATCCCCGAGTCAGATATGCGATCGCATTTCCGATCGCAGAGTTAACATGCGGTTCGCATAATGGACCGCAAAATGCTCCCGAAAAACTGAACATTCTGACTCAGTCTGCGGTAAGAATGCAGTCCACATTCATGTTCTGCGGTCGCAAAGTGCACCGCAGAACAGACCTTCGCAAAATTCAAAGGAAAATATACGATGAATATGCGGTCCGCATTTTGATTATGCAACCGCATTTCGACCGCATAATTGACTTCAATTTTAACCAACATTCTGCCTCACTCTGCGGCAGATATGCGGTACGCTTTTCGATTATGCGACTGCATTCTGGGCCGCATTTCTTGTATTTTTCTGGAAACTTATTCTTGACTTTTTAATGCATTATTCAATCCAAAAAGGTCCGCGCCGCGGTGAGCTTGCGAGTAGGGATTTCACGGATCCTTGCATGATCAATTGTTTATTCCTACCCAATTTCTCTTACTAGATTTTTAGGTTTTAAAAAAAAACATTGCATGTATATTTTAGACCATTATTTTAAAAAATAAATGCATGAGGCTCCCCCCCCCCTAGTTTAATTGTTAACACATGATCCAAACTTGGCACCACGGGATCCGGGGTTTCGAGTAGGGATTTGACGAGGCCTTACAGTAAAATACCCCGAATGGTTGGCTAATATAGTGATGGTCCCCAAAAAAGGAAAAAAATTAAGAATGTGTGTAGATTATAAAGATTTGAATAAAGCAGGCCCTAAAGACTTATTCCCATTTCCCAACATCGATCACTTGATCGATGCCACGATCGGCCACAAGATCCACACTTTTCTCGATGCCTATTCTGGGTTAAATCAAATTCAAATGAACCTAGAGGATAGGGAAAGACTTCGTTGATCACAAAGTATAGTACATTCTATTATGATGTAATACTCTTCGGGATAAAAATGTAAGAGCTACGTACCAACCCCTAGTGAATAAGATGTTCGAACATCAAATAGGCCAGTCTATGGAAGTTTACATTGATGACATGCTATTAAGTCCCTGCAAGCAGAGGTCAGGAAAGAGGTGCTATAGAGTTTTAGCAAAAATCAGAGCCACATGGAGAAGCAGAATTGAAACAAAAATGCAACAACTCAGGGACTCAGGAATTAGGGCTTTGAAACTAAACTAGTTCAGAGATAAGTAGAAAACAAGTCACATACAAGTGGCCTCAGGGACTCGACTGAAACCCCAAATTCCTGGGTTTCTACCCTTAATCGAGTGTAGAGACAAAAGCAAATAAATTAGGCAAGAATAAGTTCAGAAATCCTAAAGGAACTTAAAATATTTCATGCAAACATAATGAAAGAAAGTACAGTAAAAGAAATTCTAAGGAAATAGTAGAAGAAAGCATAGTAGAAGAAAAGACATAGGAGTCACAGTAGAAACACATAGAAGTCACAGTAGAACAAGTAAAATTAAATAAACCCTAAGTCGGAGAAGACAAACAGTTTTGAAGGCAAAGTTTTAAAAGAAACTTAGAGAAATTGTTTGAAAACCTTAAAGTAAACATAGATCTTGAGCAGATCTAGAGAAGTTAGGAGAACCTTAAAAGGCTAGGGTTTTCGAAGAACCCTAGAAGAGAGAAAGGCCTGGAAAAGGTCTGATCTGAGCCAAACGAGTTAGAGATAGGCTCATAGGACCAGGATATGCCGGAGACAAGCCGGAGATAGCCGTGAAACTTGGATTGGTGGGGATCTGAGCCAAGGCTTTCAAATTCGGACCTTGAATCTTCAAGTAGCAGGTGCACAAGAGCACATGGAGGTGAGTACAGGTGACCCACGACTTGGGACGCCATGGATTCCGGTGAAACAAGGGTGGAAACCGGCAGAATAGGGCTAGGGTTTTGGAGAGGGTTAGAGAGAGTTTGAGAGACGAAGGGAGTTTAGAGGCGGCTGTTATGGGTAAAATGAATTAGGGTTAGGGTGGTTTAGGAATTAAAAAAGAAAATAAAGAATTGTGGCCGTTGATCAAAATGATCAACGGCCTAGATTAGAAGGGACGGCCGGGTGGGTTTGAAATTCCGCCAGGGCGGGTTTAAAATTGTAATTGGGTCATTTTTAATTGGATGGAATTGGGGTTTGATTGGGGTGCAATTTGGGCTAAATTTGTAATGAAATAGGGCCAGATTTTAAATAGCCACTTCTCCCCATTTTATTTTATAAAAAATAATAAATGTATTTCTGAAACAAATTGAAGGTGCTAAATTAATAAATAATATATAAATATTAAATTAAAAATACTAAAACTAATTTTATAATTATAAAATGCTATTAATTACGAAATATGCCATAATTGCAATTATATGAAATTTGGTTTTAAAAATGCCAAATAAATTGGTAAAAAATATGCAAAAATTACCTTAATTATATTTTGGAATAACTATGAGAATGAAATAAGTTATTCACCAAAAATAATAATTTTGGAGATAATTTGGATTTTGTACTATTAAAATAGACAATGAATTGACCTTTAAAAATCTAAAAAAATTGGGAAAAATACCAGAACTTTTGGGCATGTTTATATATGCACACATATGCTATTTTTGAAAGTATTTTGAGTATAAAAAATATATAGTAAAAAATTGGGTATCAACAGGGTGGAAGCACAGGCCTTCGAGAAGATAAGAGAAAAAGCAGTCATTAACTTCATCTGGGATCACCATATGCCGATTTGGGACCCCATCCGAGATTGATAATGGGAAGCAGTTCATAGGCAGCAAGGTGACGAAATTCCTTGAAGATCAAGAGAATCTTGCCAATGCCCTATCAACCATGTGCAAATGGACAGGCTGAGTCCACAAACAAGACCATCATCCAAAACTTGAAAAAGATGTTAGAAAATGCGAAGAAAAATGGAGAGAGGTATTGCTTGAAGTACTATGAGCATACCGAACAACTTCGAAGTAAAGCACAGGAAAGACACCATGCTCTTTGGTATACGGGTCCGAGACTCTGATACCGGTCGAGGTCAGAGAGCCAAGCGCCAGATTTTGGCATGCCACTGATGTCACGCCCCAACTTCGGGAGGCGCGACCGGTGCTCAACCAAGTGAACCCGACTGAGCAAGCCTAACCGAACACTTTCTACCCCAATTCACTATGAATACGGAAATCATGCTTTTGATTTATTTAGACGATAATACATGGTGTATACCACATTACTTATTCATTTCATATCATAAAAATTTACCGTTCATAAACTAGCTTCATGGATTCTATTAGAGTTACAGATTAAGGAGATCACAAGTTTAGGATTACAAAATATATATACATATAGTGGACTCCTCGAAACCCGTACATAACCCACACTAGTGTCTTTGGAGCCTCTAAGGATACAACAGATAAGCATGACTATGCCGGCAACAAGGCCCCGGCTATACCTCAAAAGTGAAAAGCTGTAATAACAAAAGATACACCATATAGCCCCATGGAAGAATAAGGGGCTCACTGAAACTTCGAGTAGAAGAACGCTCCGCTACACACGGTCAGCACTGTCCGCTATGGAGCCACCTACAATCATAACAAGAATGTAGCGCCCCCGGCAAAAGGGACGTCAGTACATTTGAATTGTACTGGTATGTATGACTGAACACCATTTTACTAGAAAGAACTATCAAATAAATACAAGCAATTAACACAGGCAAATAAAGAAGCAATTCATATAATTCTTCATACAATTTCCACAACACAGATTAGGGCAATTCTGTCACGTGTTCAACACTGTTGTCATTACCACCGTCATCTCGAGCGGAGTCTGGTCACGACCCGACCGTCTAGGTCATCTCATTGGAGGTATTACTCACAATCAATATTTCATTTCCCTTATTCGAAATCCAATATTGGCACTGTAAGGCCCCGTGAAATCCCGACTCAAAAACCCGTATCCCGTGGTACCAAGTTAGGATCGTTCTGCGGTGCACTTTGCGACTGTAGAACATGAATACGGACCGCATTATTACCGCATACCGAGTCAGAATATTTAGTTTTTGGGGAGTATTCTGCGGTCCATTATGCGGACCGCATGTTTACTCTGTGATCGCAAATGCGACCGTATAGTTGACTCGGGGCTCCAATTTTCTAATTTTTAACCCGACTTCCCTATCGATATAACCGGTGTTTTAGCTCATTTTGAGCATTCATCTGAGCAATTCTAGAGAGAGTAAGAGGTTCCTTAGAGAGGGAAAGTCTCCCATCAAATTATTCCATAAGATTAAGCTAAATCATTGAAGAAAATCAAGGAAAGGCTCCTGAATCTTCATCCCAAGAGGTAAGGTTCCATCACCTCAGCTCATATTTGTATACATAGCCATATGGGGCCATTAGGGAAGTAATTCATGGGTATGAGAATGAATCTCTTGCATGCATGCCACCATAGAGTATTGGAAAGTAGTAAAATTAAAAAGGAGGCAACTCGGGGTATAACATGATAGAAATTCCTCACAAAAAGGGGCCTTAGATACAATGCACCTTTAGTGTTTGATGATATGGTCGTGCCAAGCTAGAACTTCAATTTCGTCTCTAATTCTCAATTTTTAATTCGAAATTTCTTGCTCAATAGATTGAAGCTTTAAGAGTTCCGGGAAAATTGTAAAAGAATAAGGAAAGGCTTTGTTGAGTATGTATGGCTAAAACCCCCTTCTATTAGAAATCGAGCTCCGTTGGTGCTTACGAACGTGTGGTAAGAGTTGAATTGGTTAGTGTATTGATTGATTGCGAAATTAATTGATTCATATCCTAGTGTTCACTGACGACATCCTAGTATATTCCCAAAGTTGGGAGGACCATGCTGGCCATCTCAGGGCAGTATTGCAGACTCTTCAGCAACATCAATTATATGCAAAATTTTCAAAATGTTAATTCTGGTTCGAATCTGTCGCATTCTTGGGTCATGTTATTTCCAGGGAAGGAGTTATGGTTGACCCGCAGAAGGTTGCGGCGGTGAAGAATTGGCCTAGACCTACTACTCCAACCAAGATTCGCAGTTTCTTGAGATTTGCTGGGTATTACAGGAGGTTTGTGGAGGGGTTTTCTACTCTTGCCTCTCCTTTGACAAGATTGACACAGAAAGAAGTTAAATTCCAATGGTCTGATGCTTGCGAAAAGAGTTTCCGAGAATTGAAATCAAGGTTAACAACAACACTGGTGTTAGCCCTACCAGAGGGTACCTAGGGGTTTGTGGTGTATTGCGATGCCTCAAGAGTCTGGCTGGGGTGTGTGTTGATGCAACAGGGCAAGGTGATAGCCTACGCCTCTATGCAGCTTACGAATCATAAGAAGAACTATCCAACGCATGACTTAGAGCTAGCAGCTGTGGTCTTTGCACTAAAGATTTGGCGGCATTATTTGTATGGGGTCCATGTGGACATATTTACCGATCATAAGAGCCTTCAATACATCTTCAAGCAGAAAGAGTTGAACCTGAGACAACGAAATTGGTTAGAGTTGCTAAAAGACTACGATATGGATATTCTTTACCACCCGGGAAAGGCAAATGTTGTGGCAGATGCACTTAGTCAAAAATCTATGGGAAGTTTGGCTCATTTGGGGACCTATCAGAGGTCGTTAGCTAAGGAAGTTCACCGACTAACTAATTTGGGAGTTCGTCCGGCAGATTCTGATGAAGGAGTAGTAAATATATGAAATATGGCTGAATCGTCGCTTGTGGTAGAGGTGTAAGAAAAGCAATTCAGTGATCCATTGTTAGCACAACTAAAAGAAGGGATTCACAATCATAAGACCCCAGTTTTCTCTTTGGACATGAATGATGGTACCTTACGGTACCAAGACCGCCTGTGTGTTCCTGATATCGACAGTCTTCGGGAAAGGATCATGGTAGAAGCTCACACGTCCTGGTATTCCGTGCACCCAGGTTCTACAAAAATGTATCATGATCTCACAGAAATTTATTGGTGGAACAACATGAAGAAGGATGTGGCAGAATTTGTGGCAAAGTGTCCGAATTGTCAACTGGTAAAAGCCGAACATCAAAGGCCCGGTGGGTTGACACAATGCACAGACATTCCAATTGTGGAAGTGGGAGATGATTAATATGGACTTTGTGGTAGGATTGCCGCGCACTTCGCGCAAGTTCGACTTAATTTGGGTAATCGTGGATCGACTCACAAAATCAGCACACTTCTTGCCAGTCAAATCTACCGACACGTCGGAGCAATATACTCAGTTGTATATCAAAGAAATAGTCAGGTTACATGGCACTCCAGTCTCAATCATTTCAGACGGAGGGGCTCAATTCACAGCTAACATTTGGAAGAAGTTTCAGCAAGGTTTGGGTACGCAAGTGAACCTTAGCACAGCTTTTCATCCACAGACCGATGGACAAGCAGAACGGACTATTTAGACACTTGAGGATATGTTGCGTGCTTGTACTATTGACTTCAAGGGAAGTTGGGATGACCATTTCCCACTCATAGAATTTGCTTACTACAACAGCTTTCACGCTAGTATTCAAATGGCATCATTCGAAGCATTATACGGTAGGAGATGTAGGTCTCCCATCAGATGGTTCGAGGTTGGAGAAGCGGAATTGATAGGGCCAGACCTCGTGCGCCAGGCCATGGAGAAAGTCAAGCTCATTAAAGAAAGGTTGAAAACTGCTCAAAGTCGCCAAAAATCCTACTCGGATGTGCGTCGCAGAGATTTGGAGTTTAAAGAAGATGATTGGGTATTCTTGAAAGTTTCCCCTATGAAGGGTATCATGCGATTCGGAAAGAAAGGAAAGTTAAGCCCAAGGTACGTCGGGCCATACAAAATTATTCAGAAAGTTGGTCAGGTGGCATACAAGCTCGAGCTGCCGCCCGAGTTGTCACTGGTACACCCGGTTTTCCATGTGTCTATGTTAAGGAAGGTAGTAGGGGATCCGTCCTCCATTGGTAAACGAAGGGCTATCATACGAAGAGGTCCCAGTTGCCATTCTCGATAGGCAAGTTCGAAAACTAAGGAATAAGGAGATTGCATCCGTAAAAGTAATATGGCGGAACCAACACGTTGAGGAAGCTACTTGGGAAGCCGAGGGCGAAATGAAAAAGAAGTATCCACACTTGTTTGGATAATCATGTAATAACTTCTATGTGTTCAGCTCCTTCAAAATCATATGTGTTGGCTAGAATTGTGTAATAACCACACTTGTTTGAATGATCATGTAATAACCATCCTTTTTTGGTATTATGGTTGCCTATATGGCCATTGTTGATATTGTGCCAGTTATACTATGCTTTGCAAATATGTTTATGGTGTTATGGTGTCTTTCTGGGGCTCTCTGATAGGTGGATAAGGCCTAAATACAAAGGAAACTCTAGCGAAATTTTCGGAAATTTAGGGTGTTAGCTAAATTGGAAGACTGTCAACCAGTTTCGGGTTGTAAAGAGAGGAAGATCGCACTAACACTGTTAATAAGTAAACCTTGATCCTCATTCGAGGACGAATGATCTTAAGTGGGGGAGGATGTAAGGCCCCGTGAAATCGCGACTAAAAAACCCGGATCCCGTGGTGCCAAGTTAGGATCGTGTGTTAGAAATTAGTAAATATGTCGCGGCGCGGACCCTTTTTGGATTGAATGATGTGTTAAAAAGTCAAGAATAAGTTTCCAGAAAAAATGCGAGAAATGCGATCGCATAATTGAAATGCGGACCGCATAGCTGCCGCAGAGTGAGGTAGAATGTTGGTTAAAATTAAAGTCAGAAATACGGTCGCATAATAAAAAATGCGGACGACATAAGTCGTCGCATATTTTCCCTTGAATTTGCGAAGGTCAGTTCTGCGGTGCACTTTGCGACCGCAGAACATGAATGCAGACCGCATTATTACCGCAGACCGAGTCAGAATATTTAGTTTTTGGGGAGCATTCTGCGGTCCATTATGCGGACCGCATGTTTACTCTACGATCGCAAATGCGACCGCATAATTGACTCGGGGCTCCAATTTTCTAATTTTTAACCCGACTTCCCCATCGATATAACCGGTGTTTTAGCTCATTTTAAGAATTCATCTAAGCAATTATAGAGAGAGTAAGAGGTTCCTTAGAGAGGGAAAGTCTCCCATCAAATTATTCCATAAGATTGGGCTAAATCATTGAAGAAAATCAAGGAAAGGCTCCTGAATCTTCATCCCAAGAGGTAAGGCTCCATCACCTCAGCTCATATTTGTATACTTAGCCATATGGGGTCATTAGGGAAGTAATTCATGGGTATGAGAATGAATCTCTTGCATGCATGCCACCATAGAGTATTGGAAAGTAGTAAAATTAAAAAGGAAGCAATTGGGGGTATAACATGATAGAAATTCCTCACAAAAAGGGGCCTAAGATACAATGCACCTTTAGTGTTTGATGATATGCTCGAGCCAAGCTAGAACTTCAGTTTCGTCTCTAATTCTCAATTTTTAATTCGAAATTTCTTGCTCAATAGATTGAAGCTCTAAGAGTTCCGGGAAAATTGTAAAAGAATAAGGAAAGGCTTTGTTGAGGTATGTATGGCTAAAACCCCCTTCTATTAGAAATCGTGCTCCGTTGGTGCTTACGAACGTGTGGTAAGAGTTGAATTGGTTAGTGTATTGATTGATTGTGAAATTAATTGATTTACATATATCTATACATGTTCATGAAGGATGTGCCACAATGTGAATAACGTGCCAATCTTGATAATTAGAGAATGATGAAAAGTATCATTATTTGTTGTGCCTCAATGTGAATAACGTGCCAATCTTGATAATTAGAGAATGATGAAAAGTATAATTATTTGTTGAAATACTTGGGCTATAAGCCGACACTGAAACAAAGAATTATTCATGCTAGCTATGTGCTCATTCTTTGTGATTGCAACTTGAAATATCCTTGATATACGTGTCTATGATCACAACTTATAAACTAGTATTGAAAAGGGTCAATGATGTGATGATGGTGGCCATGAGTGCCCACAAATTGTTATGATATGTATGGAATAAGGATTTGAAGGTGTTGACAAATGAGAATCTAGTAATGCCTCCAATGAGGTGACCTAGCCGATCGGGTCGTGATCGGACACCATGCCCCGCACATGGTGGAAATGTGCTGATATTGAATCCCGTATAAGGGAAACGAAATATTGATTGAAAGTAATGCCTCCAATGAGGCGACCTAGCTGGTCGGGTCGTAACCGGACTCCGCTCGAGATGGCGGTGGTGATGAGAACAGTGGTGAACATGTGACAGAATTTCCTTAATCGGTGTTGTGGAAATTGTATGAAGAATTATATGAATTGTTTCTTTGATTTGCCGTATTAATTGCTTGTATCTATTTGATAGCTCTTTCTATTAAAATGGTGTTTAGTTATACATACCAATACAATTCAAATATAATGACGCCCCTTTTGCCGGGGGCGCTACATTCGTATTATGATTGTAGGTGGCCCCATAGCGAACATGTCACGCCCCAAATTCGAGGGACATGACCGGCGCTCGACGGGGTATCCCCAGTCTAGGGGACCTGGGTGCCTTTCCTATCCCACGTGTTACCCCCACATTTTCATTACTTAATAACCAAGTGAAATAGCCATTCATAATTGAAAACACCTTTTATTACAAAACATACACAACATACATGGTTCTCAGTGTGGTTTACATCTTACACCACCCAATATACAAAATACATATTTGCATAAGTTCGCAACCCACATTTACTGTCTAACGGAGCCTTTAAGGATACAAAAGGGTGATATAATACTTGCCGGTAACAAGGCTCCGGCTATACCTTACACAAAAAGCCAAAACAAGACTCCAAAATTAAAAGCGGCATCAGCCACGCAAGTCCCCGAAAGGAAAGGGGCTCACCAATGCATCTGACAGAAAATTAAGAGGAGCTACGATCGGTGGACTGGAGTACCTGCTATGGATCCACCTACAATCATGACATGAATGTAGCGCCCCCGGAAAAAGGGAAGTCAGTACATTTGAATTGTACTGGTATGTATGAACAAACCTTGCCCTAAGCAAACTCAAACCATACACAAGTTGCAAGCAATAAGAAAATCAATAATCGAATACACAGTTAAGGAACAATAAAGCCAAACAAGTCTGCAATCTCTCCTTTTACCCTTCAACATTTCCACATCAATGATTTCACAATTTGATACACTCGTAGAGAATTGTAATGGAAGCAGCAACCAAACACACATGAAAGGAACAATCAAGCCAGACAAGTTTACAAACTCTCCTGTTTCCCCTTCCACATTTTCACAAATTGCTCGTATTTTGTTTCAATAGTGATTTTGATCACTGTCCACCCTTATTACCTCGGCCACCCTTATCACCACAACCCACACCTTATTACTTCGTGTTGCGGCGCGCAACCCGATCCCACCGTACAGTTACAATTCACAAACAACACAACAACAATCAACAATTCACAAAGATCAACAACAACACTTCTTAATAACAACCACAACAATTTACAAGTTTCCATAACCATCAATACCATTTTCCTTCATTTTCAACAATTCATATGCAATTTAAGTCACCAAAAAAATTTCCCACAACAAGGCAAATATATCATTACCACAGTTGTTCCAATTGCATCATTTATGATTTTCCTTCCATCATTTGTTTCTCAACTCTTACCACATAACACTTTCACAATCACGCATTTAGTTCATTGTCAATTACTTGCACCATTAAATCGCAAACACTCAATAAAACCAATCAAACACCCAATAAACCAACCACAAGAATTTCACAAACAATCCACGCAGATATCACACACCAAATATTCGTACACCAAACAAGGTGACTTTTACAAAGGTCAAAGTTAGCCATACATACCTAAAAGAGCTTTACTTTAAGTTACTACAACGTTCCGGAAATTCTAGCAACTTCAATCTAATTTGAGACATAGCAAAATTGAGCAAAAATTAGAAAGATATTCATAACTCTAGCTCATTTGAGCATTTTATCATATACTAGATGAGCATCTTGATTTCAAATCCCCTTTTCAAGATTTCTTTCATTGCCTAACCCAATCTTACTTATTTAAGTTAAACAATCTTCCCATAAACCTAAGTTGTACATGCATGTATACACAATACTAATACACCCAAGAATCATACCTCAATAACCCATCTTATACTCCAAACTCGAAATTAAAACCTAGGGTATAGAATCTTACCTCTTAGATGAAGATCTTGTGATTGAGTTCTTTGATTCTTGAAGATTGATGCAAGGATTGGATGTTTTAAATGTTGGGTTCCTCCTTCTCTCTCTAAAATACTCTCACCTCTCTCTAAAATCAGTAGGAAATGAGCCCAAATAAAGCCCCAAATGCTATATATCAAAATGGGGTCGGGTTATGAAAATTAGAAAATTAACCCTCCGATGTCAGCTATGCTACCGCAGAATCCACCGCAGAATGGGTATGCGGGCCGCGGATTCATCGAAGAACTCATTGCCCAAAACTGGGCTGTTCTGCCTCATTCTGCGACCATTCTACGATCACAAAATGGGTTTTGCGGTCCGCAGAGTTCAATCTGCGATCGCAGATTTCACACAGACTCGCATTTTTCCAGCTTTTGGTAATTTGATCATAACTTTGTGTAGGAATGTCCAAATGATGAACGGTTTGAAGCGTTGGAAACTAGACTAAAAGACGTTAATATGATAGGTTATAAATCACCTAAAACCTTATAGATATTTAGATATACACGTTGAAAATGGGGCCTTGTGCGAACTCATTTAAAATCTTAGCCTATAATGGACTTTTCCAATTTTTCTTATCCTTAGGCCTTTCCTTGGGCCCCAAATTACTTACCATGAGACTTATACACACATTTACCAATTCAAATTGATGTACACCATGTTAATACCACATAAAACATTATAATTAGCCTACGTGGCACCACAAAACCCTAGGTTACTTAGCGAAATTTTCCGGGGCCTTACATTCCCCCCCCCCCCCAGGATCATTCGTCCTCGAATAAGGACTAGAGTCTTCCCCAAACACTTTAACATCACACATCTCTTTTCTAACCTACCTCAAGTCCCTAAATTTTGACTAACTCCCAAACTTTTCAGAAATTTCGGCAGAGTCTCCTTTGTTACTAGGCCTATCCACTTGCCAGAGAATTACCAAATTCGTCTCAACAACACATCCACAACTATACATAACACCACAATTTATATATCTCCAATCTTAATCCCAGTATTACAAGCACTACATTATCATAAGGATACTAGAACATGGACTGCACAGTTTTAGATCAAAACACATATATGGTACATTCCAAGTCAAAACTAACTGGTATTCAATCAAGCNCTAACTTCCACTGTTCAATTTACATTCCACCAGATATTGCAATTCATGATAACAACAACAAACCACAATTCCATAACATGGCATCATACCATCAAGAATGTCATTTCATAGTAACCAAACAATCATGTGTTCATAATAGTCCTTACCAGCCATTAATGTAATCACAAAGGTGTTCATCAACAAGAATATAATTTCATTTCAATCAACAATCCATATGAAGTCAAGTCACGATGATTCTTGCCAGTAGTGCATCATATAGGATATTACCATGATCATATAGTTCAACCAAATCAATTCATACCCCTCTTTTATCACTACCTTCTTAGACATAAACATATGGAAACACAAAGTACATGAGGAACAGTTACGGGGAACATCATACTCCTAGTGCAACCTAATGTGGAATACACTTATGTTACCTTTATTATCAACTCACATAACATCTTCAGGGGAAAATTTGTAAAATAGCCTGCTCACCCTCCAAACTCTAAATCTCTAGGCGAACACTCACACTTAACCTTGATGACCTTTAATAGTTACTATGGTATGTGATATGATAAACTAACCATAAAATTACCTATCAAATATATATTTGATCACACTATGAAGATTTATCTTTGACTTGTCTGAACATACAATACCCAATGGATCTAATACAACGAGGAACAACAGAGTTCAAGATCAGGCTGGAGTTATTCAGGAATCCATTAATACGCTGAGTAGAGTACATTATGAGGTCATATGCTAAGAGACACAAAAGGTTACTACTAACAATACTGACATAGTTAATCATTGTGACTACCTTAATTATTACACAAATGAGGCATAAGAGTAAGTAGTACATGGGAAATAGGAATCATTAAGGAGGAATAATCAAGTACATGAACCACTCATTTTCTAGAGTGTAGGGAAAATCCGTCTATCAAGAATAAGAATACTCTGGTAGCTTGAGTGTGATATGGGTTTCAAAATACATAAAGTTGAATTACACTCTTAACATTACTTGGCACACAAAATCTATGCCACAAGCCCATGAGGATGAAAAGAATTGAACGCTTATGAGATTATCATATTTTAGACAGCTTAGCCCTTCATGATAATTGATCATATATGAGGGAACTAAAGATACGACCAAACTTGTCTTTCAAATCAACATGTTCATGATATGTACAAAAATCCGAAGTCATCTAATCTCAACCTTTCACGAGTGAAACTCCATAGCTAGGACATCTTGATATTGGAACGAAATCATGAATTGGTTAGATGGTTCTAATAGTTAACATGACGCTCCAGGGAGAAGGAAAATTACACTCCTGTCCAGCCAAAAAGGTGAGATACCAAGGGTAGTAAAACTCTTCGCACATGACAACGACATAGTCAATGATTCTAGAAGTTGAGGGTGTAAAGAACACCAATCTCAATGAGACAGTGCACAATAATCACTGAAGGTTTGCAGATGTTCATGATGAGATCTCCATAGGTTTTGACTTGAAAAAAAAAGGGAAGTGTCATAGTGACACATAGAAGGGCATGTTCTCTCATGGTTATTGTACAAGTGTTGGGAACTAACACAACGAATTCATTAAATAAGGAATACAATTAACACATTGTGGAGACATAAAGAGAAAATAATTATTCGTTATGAGTTGGACATGATTATGCTATACTAACTTCCAAACTGCAATACAATTCCACATCATGGGCAACCATAATACTAGAAACCAAGTGAACTACTTGATACGGGATATCTCAAGTGGACACAAAAAGTATGGCTACACAATATTATCCTATGATGGGGATGTGAGGATCTCAATTTTCAGAAAAACTTTATGCACACAGTGACCATTTCAATTGATATGTACGAGTAGGATAAGTGTTGATGCATGCTCTCATGTTACTTGATAGTAAGAAGGCTTTCATAATGATACTTGCAAGAGAGTGGATTGGTTGATTAAGCCACATAAGCCATACACAACTGAGTAAAAGAGTGACTCGAGAAGGATCACAAATCTGGGATACTTTGCATGGAACTTGACACCACATGTACAAACTTTATGATGGTACATGTATAGGCACAAGCGAGCAGATGTTGTCCCTTTAAATAAAAAATTTCTGTAAGGATTTCATCGGGAATAGAACCTTGATGAAAATTTAGGAAAAACAAGTGGGAA